>PVKP010006763.1:0-81019 GCA_004027715.1 Plecturocebus donacophilus | reverse complement strand
GGATAATAAACTTTTCTGAGCTAAAGGAACACATTCTAACTCAATGCAAAGAAACCAAACCTTGAAAAAATGATAAAAGAAATGCTAACTAGAATAACCAGCTTAGAGAAGAACAGAAACGACTTGATGGAGTTGAAAAACACAGCATGAGAACTATGTGAAGCAAACACAAGTTTTAATAGCCGAATACACCAAGCAGAAGAAAGGATATCAGAGATAGAAGATCAACTCAATAAAATAAAAAGAAGGCAAGACGAGACAAAAATGAGTAAAAAGAAATGAACAAAGCCACCAAGAAATATGGAATTATGTGAAAAAACCGAATCTATGCTTGATCGGTATACCTGAATATGATGGGGAGAATGAATCCAAGCTGGAAAACATGCTCCAGGATATTCTCCAGGAGAACTTCCCAAGCCTAGCAAGGCAGACCAAATTTCAAATTCAAGAAATACAGAGAACTTCACAAAGATATTCCTCAAGAAGAGCAATCCCAAGGCACATAATCGTCAGATTCACCAGGGTCAAAATGAAGGACAAAATGCTAAGGGCAGCCAGAGAGAAAGGTCAGGTCACCCGCAGAGGGAAGCCAATCAGACTCACAGCAGATCTCTCTGCAGAAACCCTACAAGACAGACGAGAGTGGGGGCCAATATTCAACATCCTTAAAGAAAAGAACTTTCAACCCAGAATCTCATTTCCAGCCAAACTAAGTTTCATAAGTGAAGGAGAAATAAAATCCTTTACAGACAAGCAATTATTGAGAGATTTTGTTACCACCAGATCTGCCCTACAAGAGCTTCTGAAAGAAACATTAAGCACAGAACAGAACAAGTACCAGTCACCGCAAAAACAAACCAGTTGGCAAAGACCAAAAATGCAATGAAGAAAATGAGTCAACTAATAAGAAAGAAAACCAGCCAATAACAAAAGGGCAGGATCAAATTCACACATAACAATATTAACATTGAATGTAAATGACCTAAATGCCCCAGTCAAAAGACACAGACTGGCAAACTGGATAAAAAGCCAGAACCCACTGGTGTGCTATATTCAAGAAACCCATCTCACATACAAAGAAATACATAGACTCAAAATAAAGAGATGGAAAAAGATTTACCAAGCAAATGGAGAATGAAAAAAAGCAGGGGTTACAATTCTACTCTCATGAAATGGATTTCAAACCAACAAAGATCAACAGAGACAAAGAAGGACACTACATAATGGTAAAAGGATGAATCCAACAGGAAGAACTAACTATCCTAAATATATACGCCCCCAACACAGGAGCACCCAGATACATAAAGCAAGTTCTTAACCTAAAACGAGATTTAGACTCCCACACAATAATAGTGGGAGACTTCAACACCCCACTGTCATTAGACAGATCAACGAGACAGAAAATTAACAAGGATATCCAGGACTTGAATGCAGAGCTGGACCAAGCAGACCTAATAGACATATACAGAACACTCCACCCTAAATCCACAGAATACACATTTTTCTCAGCACCACATTGCACTTACTCTAAAATTGACCACATCATTGGAAGCAAATCACTCCTCAGCAAATGCAAAAGAACAGAAATCATAACAAACAGTCTATCATACCACAGCACACTCAGACTAGAACCCAGGAGCAAGAAACACTCAAACCCGCACAACCACTTGGAAACTGAACAACTTGCTTCTGAGTGTCGACTGGATAAACAATGAAATGAAGGTAGAAATAAAGATGTTCTTCGAACCCAACCAGAATGAAGACACAACTTACCAGAATCTCGGGGACACTTTTAAAGCAATGTCAAGAGGGAAATTTATAGCAATAAATGCCCACCAGAGAAAAGAGGAAAGATCTATAATCGACACCCTATCATCAAAATTGAAAAAGCTAGAGAAGCAAGATCAAAAAAATTCAAAAGCTAGCAGAAGACAAGAAATAACTAAGATCAGAAAAGAATTGAAGGAGATAGAGACACAGTCCTTCAAAAAATCAATAAATCCAAGAGCTGGTTCTTTGAAAAGATCAACAAAATAGACCGCTAGCCAGATTAATAAAGAAAAGGGAGAAGAATCAAATAGATGCAATAAATTTGATCCCACAGTAATCCCACTGATCCCACAGTAATACAGACTACCATCAGAGATTACTACAAACAGCTCTACTCACATAAACCAATAAACCAGGAAGAAATGGACAAATTCCTAGACACCTGTACTCTACCAAGACTAAACCAGGAGGAAGTTGAAATCCTAAATAGACCAATAACAAGGGCTGAAGTAGAGGCAGCAATCAATAGCCTACCAACCAAAAAATGTCTAAATCCAGACAGGTTCACGGCCGAATTCTACCAGACGTACAAAGAGGAGCTGGTTCCATTCCTTCTGAAACTGTATCAAACAATACAAAAGGAGGGAATCCTCCCTAACTCATTTTATGAGACCAACATCATCCTGATACCAACACCAAGCAGAGACTCAACTAAAAATGAAAACTTCAGGCCAATATCCATGATGAACATCTATGCAAAAATCTTCAATAAAATACTTGCAAAGAGAATGCAACAGCACATCAAAAAGCTTATCCATCACAACTAAGCAGGCTTCATCCCCGGGATGCAAGGCTGGTTCAACAATCCATAAATGTAATCCATCACATAAATGGAACCAAAGACAAAAAACACATGATTATCTTGACAGATGCAGAGAAGGCCTTCGATAAAATTCAACAGCCCTTCATGCTAAAAACTCTCAATAAACTAGGTATTGATGGAACATATCATAAAATGATAAAAGCTATATATGACAAACCTACAGTGAATATCATACTGAATGGGCAAATGCTGGAAGATTTCCTTTGAAATCAGGCACTAGACAAGGATACCCTCTCTCACCACTCCTATTCAACGTAGTATTGGAGTATTGGAAGTTCTAGCCAGAGCAATCAGGCAAGAAAAAATAAAGCGCATTCAATTAGGAAAGGAGGAAGTCAAACCGTTTCTTTGCAGATGACATGAATATATATCTAGAAGACCCCATCGTCTCAGCCCAAAATCTCCTGAAACTGATAAGCAACTTCAGCAAAGTCTCAGGATACAAAATCAATGTGAAAAAATCACAAGCATTCCTATACACCAATAACAGACTTAAAGAGAGCCAAATCAAGAACAAACTGCCATTCACAATTGCTACAAAGAGAATAAAATACCTAGGAATACAACTAACAAAAGATGTAAAGACCTCTTCAAGGAGAACTACAAACCGCTGCTCAACGAAATGAGAGAGGACACAAACAGATGGAGAAACATTCCATGCTCATGGTTAGGAAGAACCAATATTGTGAAAATGGCCATACTGCCCAAAGTAATCTATAGATTCAATGCTATCCCCATCAAGCTACCAATGACCTTCTTCTCAGAACTGGAAAAAGCCACTTTAAACTTCATATGGAATCACAAAAGACCCCGCATAGCCAAGACAATCCTAAGCAAAAAGAACAAAGCTGGAGGCATCACACTGCCGGACTTCAAACTATACTACAAGGCTACAGTAATCAAAACAGCATGGCACTAGTACCAAAAGAGACACATAGACCATGGAACAGAACAGAGACCCCAGAAGAAACACCACACATCTACAACCATCTGATCTTTGACAAACCCAGCAAAAACAAGCAATGAGGAAAGAACTCCATGTTTAATAAATGCTGTTGGGAAAACTGACTAGCCATGTGCAGAAAACAGAAACTGGACCCCTAACTGCCACCTTACACTAACACCATAAAAACACTAGAAGAAAATGTAGGCAAAACCATCCAGGACATAGGCATAGGCAAGAACTTCATGACTAAAACACCAAAAGCAATGGCAATAAAAGCCAGGATATGCAAATAGGATCTAATTAAACTCCAGAGCTTCTGTACAGCAAAAGAAACAATCATTACAGTGAATTGGCAACCAACAGAATGGGAAAATATTTTGCAATCTACCGATCTGACAAAGGGCTAATATCCAGAATCTACAAAGAACAAAAACATATATACAAACAAAAAAACAACCCCATTCAAAAGTTGGCAAAGGATATGAACACACTTTTCAAAAGAGGAGGACATATATGAGGCCAACAAACATATGAAAAAATGCTCATCATCACTAGTCATTAGAGAAATGCAAATTAAAACCACACTGAGATATCATCTCACGCCAGTTAGAACAGTGATCATTAAAAAATCTGGAGACAACAGATGCTGGAGAGGATGTGGAGAAATAGGAACACTTTTACACTGTTGATGGGAGTGTAAATTAGTTCAACCATTGTGGAAGACAGTGTGGCGATTTCTCAAGGATCTAGAAATAGAAATTCCATTTGACCCAGCAATCCCACTACTGGGTATATATCCAAAGAACTATAAATTGTTTTACTATAAAGACACATGTACACATATATTCATTGCGGCACTGTTTACAATAGCAAAGACCTGGAACCAACTCAAATGACCATCAATGATAGACTGGACAAAGAAAATGTTGTACACATATGCCATGGAATACTACGCAGCCATAAAAAATGATGAGTTTGTCTCCTTTGTAGGGACTTGGAACATTCTGGAAACCATCATTCTCAGCAAACTGACATAAGAACAGAAAGCCAAACACTGTATGTTCTCACTCATAGGTGGGTGTTGCACAACAAGAACACATGGACTCAGAGAGAGGAGCATCACACATTTGGGACAGTTAGCGGGGGCAGGGGAGAGACAGCAGGGGGTCGGGAGGGCGGGGAGGGTGGGGAGGGATAATATGGGGAGAAATGCCAGATATAGTATGCACCTAAAGTAAAATAAATAAATTTAAAATAATAATAAATAAATAAAAGAAATATGACTCAGACTTTTCTAAAACTGATGAAAGTCACAAACCACTAGATTGGATAGTTCAAATATTCCAAGCAAGATTAACCAAGAGACATCTACATCAAAGATATCACAGAGAAACTGCAGAATGCTGAAGACAGAGAAGTTCTTAAAAGCAGTCGAAATAATAAATTACCTAAAAATATATTATTTGCTGACTTCACAATAGCAATAATGGAAGGCACATAATAGTGGAAGAATAACTAAGGTATTTAGAGAAAATAACTGTTAACCTAAGTTTCTATGGCTAGACAAACTATTTGTTCAAGATTGAGGACAAAATAAAGATATTTTGGATATTCCCAAACTGAAAAATCTTACAATCACTAGGCCCTCTCTAAAACAGTAAAATACTTGCCGGGCATGGTGGCTCACGCCTGTAATCCTAGCACTTTGGGAGGCTGAGGTGGGTGGATCACCTGAGGTCAGGAGTTCAAGACCAGCCTGTCCATCATGGTGAAATCCTATCTTTAAAATATATATATATATGTATATATATATAAAATACTTTTAAAGGATGCACATCAGGAAGTCAGAAAATGATCTGAAAGGTAAGAAGAAATGTTGAGAAAAGAAAATGATAAATATGTGAATACGTCTAAATAATGATGGTATAAAATGAGGCCAATATCTAATATATGAGATTAACATAAAACAAGACAGAAGTACTGGACAAGAATCGCATATATCAGCAGTGTACAAAATTGACCACACCAAAATGACTATGTTGGGCTTATTCCAAGAATGTATATTTGGTTTAACACTGGAAAATCTATAAATGAAATTCATTGCATTAAAAAACTAAACTGAATGCTGTATCATCAACTCATAGATACAGTGTATGCTTCTATTGTGTGGACTACTACACAGCAATGAAAATGGACAGATTATAGCTACATATATATAATGGAGAGTAAAGACACTTTGAAAAGATCTACAGTAAGTTTCCATCATGTTAGTTTCACAAATATGCAAAAGTAAACAACATATTGCTCTTCTGAATATATGTATATATTCTAAAATATATATATATATACATATAGTAAAATTCTAAAGGAAAGCAAGAAAATAGTAAAGAAATAATTGATTATAATTGTAACCTCTCAGAGGGGTAAGAAATCTTCAAAGGTATTGAAAAATGTTTTCTATTTCAAACCCAGTAGTGGATTCACAAGTTTTCATTCTACTATAAACACTATAAGTTTATTTTGTTTCATGTACATAAATTATTAATATTAGAAAATTTTAATTTAATTTCAATTAAACTACAAATGCTTCAAAATTTGCTTCTTTAAGTATGTAGGTAAGATATCTACACAAAATATAAGAAAACGCAAATCTTGTGTTTTGAATTAGAAATAAGAAAAAGGGCTGAGAAACATTAAATTAAAAAAGGATTGAGGAACATGAAGGAATGGAAAAAATGAGGCAAAAAGGCAACTATATAAAACATTCCCTAAAACAAAGCCAGACTAAAAGACATCAACAAAAAAAAACCTACTTCTTTACATTGAAATATGGCAAAAAATAGACAGCAATAACTGAAATGAGGGAGATTAAAGTATCAGAATGGTTCCAGAACTAGTTACATGGTTTACAGTCTTTTCCCCACCTTCTACTCTTTTTCCTTGTAAGAGCTAGAAAAAAAAAAATCTCTATCTTCACGTAAGGCATAAGAAGCACTGCAATAACCATTTACTGTTTGTCTAGTATGTTATGGTTAAATATTGGTTTTCTGGAGATTACAAATAACAATAGTCTCTGCTGTGAGGGAGCTTTGCTAGTAAGATGGAATAAGGTCAAACTCCAGCAGGTTAGAGATGAAGTATAACTTATTGAATATAAAGATGATTGGAATTGTAATATTCTGTGTGGCAGAGACATTAACTACCCACTGAGTCTACCCATGTTCCCCACAGTTCCTAGCCCCCTTACAGTGTGGTGGGACCATGTGACAAGTTCTGGTAGGAGCCATGAGTGGAAGAGATGTGTGTCACCTGATGCCAAAGCATTAAAGAGCCAGTGTGTAATCCTCCAGCTCTTCTCTTCACTGACCTAGAGATCTGGAAACTACGTGTCCACGGATCAAAATCAGAGTGATTACTGAGTCACTGCAGTGAGAACAGATGCTATGGAGAGTTGCCTAACCTGCAGAGCACTTTCTGTAAGCAAAAAATAAAGTCTTGTGGAAAGTCACTGAGATTTCAGAATTTGTTACTGTCACATAACCCAACATTATGCATGCATACCACTAAAGGGAAAAAAATCCTTCTGAAGACTTATAAAAACACATATGCCTACATATGTGGAATGAACTAGATGCTTACACTAAGAAAGGAAAACTACATGGTCTCTGAAAATTCTCCTTGATACTCTCCTCAAAAAATATAATAAGAAAAATATACATAAAAACACATTAGCCTTACTTCACAACTTTGCCACTGGTTTGGGATACTTGGTCGAAACTTCTGGTCACAGACAACCTTTCTCATTTCCTCTATAGAGGGATCTGAAGGCACCATGTCATAATAAGGCAATTGGTACTCCTCAACAATTCCTGTAAGAAATTTGCATAATACATTTCCACGTGCAAATAATAAACAAAGATGTCTATTTCAAATATTACCAATTAAGTTTTCTAAGCACAAGTGACACCCCAGGGAACTGGAAAGTCAAGTTTATTAAAATAATGTATCACTATAAAATCAAGGATATACGTTTAAAGCACTCAGTTGAATAGTTATATAAAGTTATGAAATTGTATTATAAAATTTTTCATAACTATAAATTTTACAAATAAATTATATAAAACAATTTCCTAATTTTGTAATATATAACATTTATATAATTATATAAAATAAATTTTGTTTTTCTATTGAAATTACATAAATTTTTATTCAATTAAAATGCCATTATACAATTTAAAAGCAATGCCTACTTTCTTCTGATTATGAAATTTGTAGCACAGCTTCATTGTTTTGTGAATGAAGTACCTATATTTTCCCATCAGATAACTTCTTTTTTCCCCAATTTTTTTTTCATTGCATTTTAGGTTTCTTAAAACAAAACAGCTTTCTCTATTTGAAAACTTTTAGGCAATCTTTTTAACGTTGGATTTCTTAAGTTTAGACTTCAGAACGACTGAACCTGAGAACGTTCTGAAGAAGAACCCAAAGGTAGTTGAAGATGGACAGTTCAACATGAAGGTTAATATTTAAAGAGTCTCAAAGACAACGACAAAGACGACCTTAATTATCAGAAAACTGGTTAAATTCCAAGAAATTCCTTATAAAATCTTTTTAATTAACTGCAGTGCTTTTAATTTAAAATATGTAAGACTTGCCATAATACTAGAAAACTAACTCTAATTCATGTCTGCTAAATTACTATTTTTACAGCTGAAGAAAAGTTAAGGACAAAAATCTAAAAGCAAATCTAGACTAATATTGATATCAAATTTTTACAAAAAATAAGTAACATGTTTGAACTCTTGCTATTTGCCATGCATTGCCCTAAGGCCTTTACAGGTTTTAACTAATCAGTCCTCAAAACCACTGACTAAAGAAGGTACAATATTATTTCTATTTTATAGATGAGGAAACTGAGGCACAGAATGTTATAAATTTGTTCAGAGACATAGAGCTAGTAAGTGGCAAATCTGGAATGCAAACCCTAGTATACATGTTCGGCCCCCCTATAATTCTGTTGCATTTATAAACAGTTTTAGATCCCTGAATGTTTTACAATATCATCTATGAATAAAAGAGAAAAAGTTGTATGTTTGCTCATTCAGACATAATTTTAACCTTAGAAGCTTTTCATAAAATCTGCAAGGTTTTTTAAAAATTCAGATTAATCTAATGCAAATGACATCAATACAAAGTGCAAAAAAATGACAATAGTTTAATGACAGCTCTTTAATTGAATGTTTACTGTGAACAGGCTCTGTACTAAAAGCTTCACATGAATTAATTCATTAAATCCTTAAAGCCCATGGGTTCAGTTTTTGTATTACCTTCATTTTACAGATGAGGAAAGTCAACTAAGTAACTTGCCTAAAGTTGGACATTCAAGCAACTGCTAAACCAATGCTCAATCCTAAGTCTGTCTCACTTGAAAGTGAAAACTAAACCATTTTCTACCAGCATTTATCTTTTTCTTCATTGATGCAACAGTTTCATCAGACAGATTTACAGGGCTCCCCCACTTCCTAATTATTCTCATTAAGTTCTTTCTCCTTTTTTTTTTTTTTTTTTTTTTTTTGAGATGGAGGTTTGCTCTTGTTGGCCAGGCTGGAGTGCAAAGGTATGATCTTGGCTCACCGCAACCTCCACCTTCTGAGTTCAAGCAATTCTCCTGCCTCAGCCTCCCAAGCCAGCCTCCTGCACAGCCTCAGCTAGGATTACAGGCATGTGCCACTACACCCAGCTAATTTTGTATTTTTAGTAGAGACAGGGTTTCTCCATGTTAGTCAGGCTGTTCTCAAACTCCCGACCTCAAGTGATCCACCCACTCTGGCCTCCCAAAGTGCTGGGATTACAGGCGTGAGCCACCATGCCAGGCCACATGATTCAGTTCTAAACCGCTGGGAGCAGTAAAGGCAGGAAGTTTGTCTTTGCTCACTTCTTTCCACACCTTTATTCAACCCCACAACATTTCTCATATCACAGGGAAGAAAAAGAAAAGCTTAAGAAACCGAACCCTTCAGGTCCTGTGGCCTCAGCAAATTATTTGACTTCTTTGGGATATAAGTTAGGAATACCAGCTAACTGTTTACAAACTCAAATAAAATAATTTTCAAGTGCTTCATAAAGTGTCATATGGAAACAAAAATTATCAGGAGAACTGTCATCCCACTAAGCAGTAATCACAATATAAAATCTCCATTATATGCAAGATGTCCCACTTTTGCCTCTGGAAAGATATCACTAAAACGTATTCTCTTAAATACTAAAAAAAAAAAAAAAAATAGTGCTTGGGAAAACAAGATAAAATATTACATCTTGTATTCAGAGTATCAAGGAAAGGTGAACACAAAGGATATTTCCAAAATTTTACCTCTGACTGAACACCTTCGGGCTATTTCCCAGTAAACCAGACCAACAGAATAGATGTCAGCTCGTTTGAAGGACTCAAAGATATTCACATTCATTGTATCATCAAGCATTTCAGGAGCCATATACCTTCAAAAACATGCATGTTTCAGATTCTGTGTATGACTTTATAGCAGTTCAGTAAAACAATCTTAAGAAATTAAGATAGTTTATGCCATTTTAAAAGATAGATTTGAGGCACTATAACAGAATAAATAAAATTAAAGAATACATTATTGACTCAACCATCAATTTTAAAAAACTTTTTTTTTTCTTTTGAGATGGAGTCTCACTCTGTTACCAGGCTGGAGTGCAGTGGCACAATCTTAGCTCACTGCAACCTTTGCTTCCCAGGTTCAATTGATTCTCCTGCCTCAGCCTCCCGAGTAGCTGGCACTATAGGCACGCACCAGTATGCCCAGCTAATTTTTGTATTTTAGTAGAGATGGGGTTTCACTATGTTGGCCAGGATGGTCGTGATCTCCTGACCACTGCCTCAGCCTTCCAAAGTGCTGGGATTATAGGGATAAGCCACTGAGCTCGGCCCAAAAAAAACTTTTTAAATAGAACTAGAGGTCATTCCACTCAGTGTTAAAGCAAGTGTGCCAGGAGCCTACTGCTTGGAAAGTAGTTGGAGGGACACTCAATGAGCAAACAAAGCATTCAACAGGAGAGATGGCACTCAACTGCCACCAGTAGTTTGTTGCCATGGAAAGCTCCCTGAGGGCAGAGTGTGTTTTATTCATCTGGGTGGGCCCAAGCCTCCAACTGTGCTCAGCAGCACTCCACCCATACTTTCTCTCAGTGAACAATTTTATTTTACATTGACTCTTTTAATTATAGCCATGTTGGAACAAGAGTCAGTGTGAGAAATCTATAGTCTATGAACGTGAGCCTTGCTGTAGTAGGGAGATTTTGAAGATTTCCCAGAATACTGAAGTGAGAATGTAATACCCTCCCAAGTTCTTGCAAGAGTGTTAAATCTCTTGAAGGAATTTAGCATCCAAGGCTTCCCTGAAGGTTCCTGATGTGGGGATGGTCAGATCAGCGAGGTAACACTTTTCTTGTACAGGAAAAAGAAGAGAAGTCCCTTAGGGCTGCCCAGTGTGAATAAACTACCTGGAAGTGTTCCTGGGGCCTCAAAGTCTCCAGCAAATCACGAGAGGCACTCACAGGCACTGTCCTGGAATCTCAAATATGGCTTGAAGGCCAGCTTTAGCAGCTTAGAATTTCTCTACTCTCAAGGGCCTCTAACAACTCCAAGAAAATATTTTGGTGTTTCTGATTTCAAGGTCAAGAACCCTGGAATTTTGCCAAAGTAATGTAGAGCCTGAAATTCAAGTAAAAACAATTGGAAGTAGGCTGTTCATATGGCCAAAGATTGGCTACAACAAGAGGAACACTAGAAATCCCATTCCTAATGGGCCTGACCTGACACATATGTGGTATATGTTGTTAGCTTCATGCTCATTCCTAATCTTCAGAGATTCTGTTCCTTGAAAGTGGGAATTGTATCCAAACTCATATTATCTTAATTCATATCAATTTGGCAGACTTAATGATAAGTAAAAGTATAGTAATACATAAATTGTTACATAATTAAAGAGTAAGGGAATATAGTAGCACATAAGTATATTCATTATTATATATTCTATAGATCTATTTCAACATATTGATTCTACACCTATCTATTAGACACAGACTAGATCACTAATAGATTCTACCTATCTATTTCAACCTATTGATTCTATGTCTGTTGTATAGAACCTAAATATGTAGAACTAGCCCTGAGTTTCGGTTCATGTATGGGATATAAAGGCTTTGGAGGAGATACATACTGCTGCCTTCTCTTCTTATCTGTAGGAAAATGCATTCTCAGAAAATGGCATACTAAAAATAGTACATCACTATCTCTTCCACCATTTCTCTCCACTGGACTCTGTACCTAAATGGCTGCAATCCGTATGGCCCAAAATGCCAACTCTCCTTGCTTTGCAACCATTGTGCCCACTAACTTCTCAGTGACCCCGAGAAAACTTCTGGATTTCTTGGGCCCAGTGGTTTCCCATTTGGACCTGAGCCTCTTCCACACACATGAGGACATTCATGCTTATTGGACACTCTCACATCTTACTATGCTACCTGAGTCAGTCATCTTACCTCTTGGTTCCCACTTTAGGATTCTGAGGTATGTCAATAGTGTTCAGTATTGAATCATGCTTCACAGCCAACCCTAAGTCCGCTATGGCACAAGTTTCACATTTTTTCACTAAGATATTCTTTGATTTTATGTCTCGATGAGCAATAGCAGGTTTACCTATGAAGCATAAGAAAAACATATGCATTTTTTTCTTTACTGAGGACTGAGTCTGTCCAAGAGAAATCATCATGAAGACTGAGCTTAAAGTGTGCTAATTCAAAAACAGTCTTCTTCAAAGCTCTTGTCACTATCTAAATTATCCTGTTTATTTATGTACATGCTGAATAATCTATCTCTCCCAACTAAACTGTAAACTGAATGAGGGCAGAAACTGTTTTGTTCATCACCATGCCTCTATTAGTTAGAGCACTAGATGACTGGATCACTAATAAATATTTTTAATAGATGAGGAAATAATTAGTACTGTTATTGTATGTTCTTCACCTGTACCCCAAAACCTAAAATGCAATAAAAAAAAAAAAAACATGGCAAATATTGTTTGACAAAATACGTCTGAAAACTTCTACTACCCTATACCAGCAGTTCTCAGTTGTGGCCAAAAGATCCCCAAGGTCCTTGCAACTTTTCTAACTATGCATCTGTGTGACGCCACCTTTTCTTCACATATTTCAACCAAAACAACATATGAAAACAGATGGAATGAAGAACAGGTATGAAAATCCAGACATTAAAGCAGACATTAAAGGGATCTGCAACATTGTAAAACAAAACTACTATTTTCATTAGATCAGTTTATGTATTGGAAAAAAATGTTATATTTAAAATATGTCATTTATGTTAACATTTAATTGGTTATTATTTTAAGAAAAGTACTTTTAAACTCCTCAATTTTAATTTCTAATATTGTAAACAGTAATAGATATAAGCTACATACACAAAAACCTTTGTAGTCCTCAATAATTTTAAGAGTGTAAAGGGATCATGAGTTCAAATGTGAGAACCACTGCCCTGTCTAGATTAATTGACTCTAGTGCTAACTTTCTTTACTCAATAATCAGAAAAGGTAGTAGGTACTATTTGGTCTTTAAGTACATGATATACAATTTTTTTTTTCAAAATCACATTACACTTTCCAATTACTTTTTTAATTATCAAAGGGAAACATTTAAATTATTTGTGTTCTCTGGATATAGGACATTTGCCACTAAAGCAAGATCTTCCAGGTACATATGCTAAATGGCATAGATAGAACCACTAGGAATAAATTTTTTTAAATATTATTATGGATAAGATACAAAATAGTATACTGATGAGAGTTGGCTATATTATGACAACACCTTTAGCTTTTAAATTACCCTTAGTAAGTGCTTCTTCACTTTTTTTTTTTTTTTTTTTAGATAGGGTCTCACTCTGTCACCTAAACTAGAGTACAGTAGT
Source organism: Plecturocebus donacophilus (assembly GCA_004027715.1). Classification (NCBI taxonomy): domain Eukaryota; kingdom Metazoa; phylum Chordata; class Mammalia; order Primates; family Pitheciidae; genus Plecturocebus; species Plecturocebus donacophilus. Next base: position 67,417 of record PVKP010006763.1, on the reverse strand, counting down.
GAAGTCATAACTCACTGCAGCCTGGACCTTCCAGGCTCAATTTATCCTCCCACCTCAGCCTCCCAAGTATCTGGGACTAAAGGCACATGCCACCACAACCAGATTTTTTTTTTTTAGAGATGGAGATCTCACTGTGTTGCCCAGGCTGGTCTCAAATTCCTGGCCTCAAGTGATCCTCCCACCTAAGCCTACCAAAATGCTGGGATGACAGCTATACGCCACCATGCCCAGCCTCTTTACATTTGATAATTATTTCTAATAAAATATAACTAAGTATTTCTATACTCATATTCAAAGTGGAAAGAAATGAAAAGGAAATGCATACCTTGTGTACCAACAATCTCCATATGAAGGTGTGCCAAACCACTAGCAATTGAGAGCGCCAGCTTGATCATTCCAGCCACAGTCACTATGTTTCTATTCAAATAGTCATATAAAGAACCCTGTTCATGATATTCAGATACCAGCCAAAGTTGAGTCCAAGTTCCATTATCTAACAGGAAAATACAATTTTTTAGAAGCCAAAAACTTTTAACAAATATTAGTGTTTAATCTGTGTTGTTAACACAGCAAAGTTAATTGCTTCAGTGGTAATGCTTACAGTCCAAGTTAGGAAAGAAAAAATTCTCAATGAATACCTGAAAATACTGATATGTTGGAACCTGTTATATGTGCCCACCATATAAAAATAGAAAGTTGTGAGGTTGTGATTGATTCTAACAACTGAACAACTCCTTTCTTCTTTCCTCTATATCAATACCTGAGGACAATAGTAACCACATTATAGGAGAAACTACTGAGAGGTGAATTTAGGCTCAGTGTTGCGTTATAAATTACTCTGAGCTTTTAAGAAAAATTGTACCAATAAACACCAGAAATACAACAAATTTATGCAAAGTATTATTTCTATATTATTGCTATCATAAAAGCTCTAACATTCTAAAAATGTTGACGTTACTCACCTTTCAAAATATAAAGTTGATTATTTTCCCCAAAAGCTTATAGTAAAAGCCAAACACAATCACTAGACACTTTCAAATAATTTACCTCATTTAGTGAAAACCTAATCCAGCTTATAAAAGACTTTTAGAAATTACCCTAAAATTTTTCTACATATTAGTAGAGTGAGCTTTAGCTTTGGAAATAACATGTCTACAGTAACCCTGGGCAGTCCTGACCAGTACTGACAACCAGGGAAAAGATATATAATGAACCTTTGCTAAGGACCTATCTGGCCAGATGCTTTATGTACAAGAGCTCTTTGTTATCCAAATATTTAATTTCCAAATCTGGGTGATGATAAAATTTCCTAGGAATTTAAAAGTCAACATAACATGGTAAAGCTCATTAACATACAACATATAAAAATAACCCGTTCTCACACCTCTCTCCCTGACTGACACCAGTCGCTATCTTGTCCTCTCATATCAATGCTTTTGTCAGACAGTTGACTAAAGAGTGAAACTGTAAATGTTGCAAAAGGTAGAAGAATTAAAAAATGAAAATGTTGTTAGAGATCATTTGGAATCATGCAAAAAACCACTGACAAGTTAGAAGATGATAGAGGTAGACCAGTTAAACTCAATAAGAGAAAACCCAGGATAATCTCTCTTGTGCATATTATTATTTTATTTTTTATTTTTTGAGATGGTGTGTTACTCTGTAGCTTAAGCTGGAGTACAGTGGTGTAATCTCGGCTTACCACAACCTCCACTTCCCAGGTCCAAGCAATTCTCTTTTCTCAGCTTCCTGAGTAGCTGGGATTACAGGCACCCATCACCACACCCAGCTAATTTTTTTTGAGGGGGGATGGTATTTTTAGTAGAAACAGGGTTTCACCAGGTTGGCCAGGCTGTCTTGAACGCCTGACCTTAGGTGATCCACCCACTTTGGACTCCCAAAGTGCTGGGATTACAGGTGTGAGCCACCATGCCTGGCCAATGCATATTCTATTATAATCCAATAAACATCATGATTAAATTAGCCCATGAAGATGATCCATGTACAGTGATAACTGTTTTGACAGCATTGCTGATCAATCCAACTAGTAGGCTGTACAGCTCAAGATTAGGAGAGAAAAGAAAACATTCTTAATGGCTAAATGAGAACTGTCTCATCCTCAATGATCTGGATATAGTTTCAAAGCATATGTAGTTACAAATTTGGAAAAAAATTTTTTGTTAGCCATCTTGCCTTTACCACTTTTCTCCTTAGCAAAATCAGAAATGACAAATCATCAACAAACATAATTACAGCCAAAATGCATGCTAAATGCTAAGCCTCTCTTTTTCCATGCAATTAATAATGAATACTTTTATAATTAAGTTTATATTAGATAAAATTAACTACAGGTTCTTAATTTTCACAGGCTTTGGTGGAACCCTGACATCCATAGATAATTTGTATTAACCCTTTTTTAGATTGGGGTTACAATCTTGACTCCACCAAAGTGTTTCATGAGTATTGCTAACTGGAGTTAAAGTTTAAAAGTTGACTGAATCAAGTTTTCCTCACTTTTGTTACCTATTAAGGGCACTAATGAACAGTTAAATGAATTTTGTAAAAAGAAGAGAAAAAGCATAGATAATCTACAAACTCTATATCCAATCTGTGATTATATAAGCATAGGTACAATATTTTATGAGTACTTATTTTAAATATCAGAAAGCTGATGCTCTGACTTGCTCCATGAAACTCAAAAAATAACAAACACTGCTTGGCACTGTTAATGTTGGCCTCAAGATACAAACTGTGCTCAAAGTAACATTAATAAAAAATTTCACTAAAATTGTCTTGCTTACCACCATTCTGATACAATCAAAAGAGATAATCAGAAAATTTAGATGAAGCCTGTTATACGAATGAAAAATGCAGCACTAACAAAGTCGAGCATTCAGCTAGTATTTGTTGGTATGCCTGTATTGGTTACTAAAATATTGAAATATTTCCATTCTTCTTGTTAAACAGCTGCTATTCAAAACTCCTGGGCCAGGAGCGGTGGCTCAAGCCTGTTATCCCAGCACTTTGGGATGCCGAGGCAGGGAGATCACTTGAGCTCAGGAGTTTAAGACCAGCCTGGCCAACATAGTAAAATCCCATCTCTACTAAAATTACAAAAATTAGCCAGGCATAGGGGCAGGTGCCTGTAGTCCCAGCTACTTGGGAGGCTGAGGCAGGAGAATCGCTTCAACCCAAGAGACGGAGGTTGCAGTGAGCCGAGATCGCACCACTGCACTCCAGCCTGGGTGACACAGGGAGGCTCTGTCTCAACAAACAAACAAATCTCAATGATACTCCTTTGCCCTAGACACCCAGATGCCTCCAGATCTCTTCATGACCAAGCAGCAACTAAAGGGATAAAACCTAGCATGGCAGAGTTCTCCAGGATTCTGTCCCAGTTGAGGCTTCTGTTCTGATTAGCTGGTTCCTGCAACAAACCAGTTAACAAACATTTTAAGCACCGCCCTGGCTATCTGGACATTACGATTTTCTATCACTCGTTTGCCCTGCATCATTGTATGGTTGTATACATTTATCTGTGGAAAAGAGGAAAGGATTTTATATAAATTAGACTTTCATATAGACTTTATTTAAAAAAAAGAGATGAATTAATTTTTTCTCATCTGATAATCGACAACATTTTTTTACTCGCTGAACCCAATTACATTGGAAATACCTTTGTTGTCGGCAGCAATGAAACCAAGGATGTTTTCATGACGTAGCATGACCGTCTGGTAAATTTCTGCCTCACGAAACCAAGATCTTTCATCTCTGGAGGAGAATATTTTCACAGCCACATCTTCCCCACACCATCTTCCATGCCACACCTCACCAAATCTACCTTTTCCTACTATTTCCTGAAGTACAATCGTCCTTGCAATTGTCCTTTGAACCAACAGAGGTAGACCTAACCAAAGAAAAGATAGAACTGATGATTAAACACAAATGCCAGAAAAGAACTCTCATAATAATCACTGCTTTTAGATAAAAAAGCAAACATTTAAGTGCTTTAATGATTTTATCTATTTTGAAAAAATAAGTACCATTATAGCAAACTTAATGTCAAAGCATGCTGAAAAAAAATACTTCAAATTATGAATATGAATTTGTCTTCTCATATTCACAAGTAAACATTTTTTAAACATATCCTGCTGCTGCAGATATCTGATTTCCAAGAATTGCTGCAAATCTCCTTCATTTGTCCATCAAAGTCAGTCAGGTTACTAAGTACACAAGAGTAAAAGCAAAAAAAAAAATGTGTTCGCCTCTAAAATAAAATGTATGGTTCCTGGTACAAATGGAAGAGCAAAATAATTCTTTGTGAATTTTTTCAAAATCAAGCTAAAATTGGAAAGTGAAGAATCAAATGCAATGGTCAAGTGAGATTACACTAAAAGCAAGATATAGTCAAAGATGATATCAATGAAATTTTCTGTGGAACAAAAAAAATTTTCAAAGAAAATATATCCAGAGTGTATGTATAATGCTTATATTCTTTGAACTCCTAACTCCACCTCTGGAATTCTGTCGCAAATACTTAATGTGAAATGTAGAAAAATTTATGTCAAGATATTTAATACCTTATTATTAACTGGAAAAAAATAAGGAAAAGTGTCAGGTAATGGAATAATTGTAAAATAAAGTGCAGAGATTAAGAGCACGGGTAAGAAAGACACAGGTTCAAATTTCAGCTCTGCCACCTGGTAATCATGGGCAAGTTATTTCACCTGTCTGAGCTTCAGCTTCTTCATCTGAAAAACTGGGAACAATAAATATTACCCATCTCATAGAGATGATATGAGAATAAGCAAGTTAAGCATCTAGCACAGTATCTAGCATATTACATGCACATATTACATATTACATGGCTTACTTAGAGCCAGTAATAATGATGAAGAGGTATTTAATAACATAAAAAAATACTTTTGCTATACTATTGAATGAAAACAGCACAATACATTTTATTCTTATAAATAAGTGTACCTAGCTATTTAAAAGATTCACAGAAAATAAGACTCAAAAGGAAACATGCTAAATGTTATGATGGTTATTTCTCTTAGTGAAGCTGGGGTGAGTTATGATAGTCTTTCTAATTTTCTACATTTTCTTAATTTCCACAATAGATATTTATTACTCTTCAAAGGAAAAATAGTTAAAGAGGTTACAGTCTACATTTATTCTGAAAAGTCACATTTAGTTATTGTTTTTATATTCAGACAGCTACGGAACCCTCATAGCAATGAAGTTGTAGCTTATGGGAACTTTGGTCCACGCACCTAAAATGAGTCAATGTTCATTCATATGTTCCCATATGAACATATAAGCACAGGCTAAATAAGGGCAGACTATAAATCTGCTGTTATGGATCTCAACAATTAGTCACAAAACTCTACAGGCAGAAAGGGAGAAGGGAGGGGGAAAGGGGAGGGAAGATAGTCTTCTAGACAATAATTTAATTTGGATTCCAGTTTTTAAAACTTTGCAGTTTGGGGGTTTTCTTACTCGTATTCTTCATTTGAAAGATGTTACCTAATCTGTACAGTGAGGGTGTAAACCTTTAGACTTCATCAGTGGGAGGGCAGGTGATTTTGTCCGAGAAGGAGCAAACTATCTGGGTTCGATTATGCTTTTCTTTTCTGATGCATCCAAAGCTGCTTCATGCTAACTATGGATACACATAGAGATATTATCACCCTTCTGTTGCCTACCTCTGCTAATTGTGCCTGCCTGGATTTTCCTGAAAGACATTGGCAAGGGAGTTCTTCAAAATGTTGGGCTATAATCTTAATGATTCTTCCAAAACAAGAAGAGATGCAGGAGCTTCTGAAGTGGCTCAACCTATGGTCACTCTTGTTCATATTTCTGTAAACCACAAGCTGGTAGGATTTGTGGATACATATTTGAAAGTAGGGAATCCCCTACCATTTTAGGAAGTTTGTTATTCTGGGGAAAACTGCCCCACCCCCACCACCACCCACTCACCCCACCTCCTACCAAAAAAAAAAAAAAAAAGCCTTCAAATGCATTGTGTTGTGAGAAAGGCTCATTTAGGTTATAATACTATAATACAGCCTGGTACTTTGAATGCTTTACCAGGGGTTCTGGAGTTCCATTAAAGAGGAAGAGAGTTATTAACATCATGTCACCATAACCAGCAAAAGCTAGCACAGGAATGCTGAGCTGCTCTCTTTAATCTTCTGTTTTTTTGCTTTAAGAACAGATGAGTTCCCTGTTAACTTCACATACATCCCAGGAGGTGTCTACAGATTCTGAAAATCTTCATAACCATAAGCAAAAGTGATCAAAGAACACACTTTGTATAACCAACATCTTTCCCTCAGAACTCAACACCTTAAAACTACAACCCTAACTTTTTTGTGTCCATAAAACATTACCAAGAGAGCAACAGTGATTGTTAGTAATCATAATGGGGGGAGGTAGGGAGGAGAGAAGGGAAACTGCTTCTTACTTCAGAAATAAATTCTGAAGGAAAGTGAACATAAGAATCTGAACACCTAAAGCTACAAAAAGCAACCGAGAAGACTTAATTCTATAGGCCACAATGGTTTTTCTCTTCATCAAATACTAAAAGGAGTTCCTATACCAGAGCTCACCATGTATCCTTTCAAGATGAAATTCATAATATCTGGGCCATTTTTGTTAAAACGTTTTTATTTACTTTTAAATAAAGAGTTTTCTTATGAAAAAATGGACAACGGTCACATACCAGAGCCAGATCCAGAGGCAGTCACATCATAAATCAGATCTTTTAGGGTTTTTCCAGCATTTACCAGATTGCACTCAGAAAATGGTTCCTCTACATTCGGTCTCTTTTTCTTCCTGTAGGAGCACTGTCGACCCTGGCATGCCCATACCGTCAGCATCACAGCTATGGACAGGAGGCAAACAGGCACAGTAATAATGATGGCCAGCTCCATGGGTCCAAGTTTTGGGGCATTTGGTGATGCTACAGTTTAAAGAAGAAAAAACATGATCATAAATCAACATATTTTAAGTATTTTTAGAATTGGAATTGGAATCACCAAAATCTCACATCCAGAATATGCAGCTACACAGTTTGCACTTACATTCATTGGTAAAGGCTCTCTGTGGTATAAGCAAAGATGGAGAAAGGAAAATGAGATTAAGCTGCAGCTAGGAATGGTTATGGCAGGTGACAATGAGCAATATGATTAGGATAATGGAAACTAGCACATGGGATCTGTTTCTAGGATCTCTGAAGCATTTGACTCTTTTCTGTCTACTATTTTCCCTCCATTATTCAGCAGTACATTTTATTATTGTTGTTGCTGTTATTATTTTGAGATGGAGTCTCCCTCTATCACCCAGGGCTGGAGTGCAGTGGGGTGATCTGGGCTCACTGCAACTACCACCTCCCAGGTTCAGGCAATTCTCCTGACTCAGCCTCCTGAGTAGCTGGGACTACAGGTGCCTGCCATCACGTCCAGCTAATTTTTGTATTTTTATATAGACAGGGTTTCTCCATGTTGGCCAGGCTGGTCTCGAACTCCTGACCTCAGGTGATCTACCCACCTCGGCCTCCCAAAGTGCTGAGATTACAGGTGTAAGCCACCATTCCTGGCCATGGCAGTCCACTTTTAATGCATGTACATTCATTCTTTCATGCCAAAATAATTACTGTGCTCTTGCAATGTGTTGCCACTATTCCAGGTGCTGGAGATACAATGGTGAGGAAAGAGCCCAAATCCCTGTTCTTGTTCTCATACATCTACAACACAGATGTTTAACACAAAAGCAAGAAAGAATAGCGCTATGAAAAAAAATGAAGCAGGGAAGAGAGAGGGAGTGGTGGTGGGATGAAAAGGATTAAGAAAAGGACTGTGAATTTTATTCTAAGAAGTTGTTTCAGGGTTTCAGTAGGACAGAAATATGATCTAAGTTTTATTCTGAGTGGCCACCATGTGAATAGACACTAGAGAAGCAAGAATAAAAGTGAACAGGCCAATTAGAAACCTAATGCAAGAAGCCAGTTGGGAAACCAGGATGTTGAGTGACAACCTTACCTAAAATAGCACTTCTTTCCCATTCCCTGTTCACTCTCGAGACCCTTGTCCTGCTTAATTTTAATTCCTAGCTCTAATCACCACCTGACACACCATTTACTCATTTATTTATTATCCAATTCCCTCCAGAGGACATGAGCTTCAGGAAAGAAATAAGTTTGCCTGCGTTGTTCCCAGCCATATGTCCAGTGTTTACAATGATGCCTAACACATAGTAGATGATCAGCAAATAGTTCTTAAATGACAGAATTACTAAAAGTTCTACTAGTGGTATTCCTATAAGAGACAAGACTTTTCATTTTAGAAAAAATAAATGTGATCACTGAAACCAAGTAACATAAGGATATAATTAAATTTGTGATTCTAATTTTAAAAACACATGAAGCCAGTTTTTTTGCTTAAACTTCATCTTGCATTTAAGAAATCTATTTTTAATTTAGAAAAAAAGTGATACATGAAAAATCTATGACAGATAATTTCCTCTGTTTTTGAAAGAAGTTATTTTGACACTTGAAACTGACACATTGTTCATTTCCTTTTCATTGACTAAAGATAGCCTCTGCATCAATCCATTGCATCCCCTTGTCCTACTACTGCAGTGTTTTGTTTTTAATAAATCTTAGAGCGCATTTGATAGAATATGGGAGCAGAATTGAGGAGACTTAGGTTCTCAAACATCAAGGAGAAGGAGAGAAATCCAAATGCTAGAGAGAGAGAAACCAAGCTCCACCTCTGGGCTACCATCTTCTTCCTGTGAACCTTTGGCAAACTGCCTCCCCAGCTGATTCTCCATCAGCCAGAAAAAGGATGGGAGACCATGCTTGGAAAGCAATAGCCTGACACCTGCACCTTAGCATCTCAACAAATGGCAATGATAATGGCCTTGATAGTTTCACCATTCCCCAGATGTCCTCCTTTGCACTGACAATGCTAGAAAGCTTAATACCTTAGATGTTCTTGCACTTTATCTACAATGTGTCAAAAAATAAATGACTATCATTTGAAAACAAATATTATTTAATTCTGAAGGAAAAAAGAAGCAAATTCCTCACAAATGTGTTCATAGAGATTTTGCCATAATGCCAAAAATAGTAGTCTATCTACTATCAGTAAGTAAAAGATTTAAAATTGTTAAGTGAACTTCAGAAATAAACATAATCCATGCTGTTATACTACTTTGCCTAGTGAATTTTCACTGATTACCAACTTTTCTTCCCCTGAGTGTTTCAGAATTCCTCTGAAATTATTAGTAGTTGTACAGGTGCATATGAGGAGAAGCTGGCCTAGAATTAGTGTTCTTAGAATAGGTACTTCAAGAATTCTCTGACTTGGCTTTGCTTTAGTAATCATCAGCCATGGTACTTCCAACCTCTAAAGTTTGCTGTTATAAAATGATTTTATTGTGTATTTCACAATGATCTTTCAAACTGTCTCTATATTTTTATGTCTGCACAAAGGTATTCCAATTTTTTTTAAAGCCACAGAATGCATTTAATCTCGTGCATCTTACATAAATATCTATTTAAATGTGTTTTTAAACATACAATTCCACTGTTGAATACATTTACATGACTAAATTTTATTTTGATATGTGTTATTAGGAACCATCTATATAAATATTAGCATTAACAAGCTTATTGATCATCTTCATTTTTGTAAAGCTCTATTGAGCAGAGCTCAGATCATCACTATAGCAACTAATAAAGAAGCCAAAGGTCAGCAACACTGAAAACAGAATAATCTCCATGAAAGTGCACTGCTCTAGTGATGGCTGTGACTCTCAGAAATGTTTATATAGATGAGCAATATTTCTACTTTTGTGAACAAATTTACCAATATGAATTAGTAGGGAAAAAAGATTACTCAGCTACAAAACGTCTAGCAACACCATTCAGTAAGAACTCCTTAAACACTGAGGAATTTTAAAAGCAAACATTTGTAAAACTATGCTTTAAACCAAATGTTGATGATAATCACTAGAGGGGATAAATGAAGAAAAACTATAGTCTACATCCAGCAAATCATGGTACAAGAAGACAATCAGCTAAGAATACATTTCAATAATAGTTAACTTTGATGAACATATTAATTTTTCTAGCAGGTTTTATATTCTTCATCACAGGAAAACTCATTATTTGATAGGTCACAATTTAGGGGATCTTCTGTGCCAAGTGAGATGCATACTCCATGGAATTAGCAGCTCCATGGGGGGACCTGTTAAATCCCAAAAGTGAGGTGGGAGGAGCGCTGCATTGTTAATTCAAGTGATTTCCCTCCTTAGAAAATTAGATTGAAGAGGATGAGGAAAATGAGAGAAAAGCACTAAAACACAGAAAAGTGAGGGCCTAGCTGACAAATTTTTCCCCAAATCAGCCTTACCATATGTTAAACTGAGAAAATGTCAGGGAAGGAAATATTAACACGATAGCAAGAAGAGAAGGGGGAAGGGAGAGAAGGAGAAGAAAGGAAGGAAGGATGAGGAAAGGAAAGAAAGGAGGGAAGGAAGCAAGGAGGCAGGGAGGAAAGGAGAGAAGGAGGGAGGGAGGGAGGGAGGGAATTTTAATTTATCTTTGTGAGTTTTGCAACGCTCCCTAGAGATCTGCGTGGAACTGGTGATTGTGAAAGTCACTGGTGATTGCCACTGCCCAAGTGAAAATTTAGTTTAGATGCATCAGCTTCTCCCAAAACAGTTTACTATTCCCATTGCCTCCTCGCTACTTCCTATTTCTTACTTTAAGGAGAACCTCAAGATGAAAAGAAAAAGATAAGACAATGTAGGCATGATCCCATTTTCTTCCCTGCTCCTTATTAAAGCTATGAAAAAGTATTGATGTTCATGAGATTTACATGACCTTTAAATTAATTAATTTACATTTCCTTACCATGTACTATAAGGAGACGGCTGTGTGAACCTGAAGTCAGTTTCTCAAGATGAATCTTGAATGGCAAACTGGGCCTAAATTTAAAATAGAGCCAAGTGGCCATTTGCTAACTAGAGACTACACACATACTGGGAGTTCCCAGAAAAGCCATACATCTGCTTAACTTTGGAACTTTCATAACTAACTGTTCTTGGCCATGTTACCTGAATCAACCAACAGGCTGTGGCCTGCATCAACCAATCAGAACTCAACTACTGCATCAACCCATCAGAACTAAGCAAGTTTTCACAAGAGGACCTGACTGAAAACCTAAATGGGAACTTCCTCTATAAAAGCCAAACAAATCCAGTCTTTGTTCTCTGGAATGTACCTTCAGTTTAAGCTGAGGACTGTTTCTTCCCAGTTTGCAAACTGTTTACTAGAATAAAATCTCTTTCCTCTAAATTCCTTCTCAGAATTTTTGTTCACACTTAGAAGTGGAGGTATATACTTGATCAATTGCCTCAAATAATTCATACTGACTACTGGCATTGAAATCTTCTAGTACGATATCTACATTTCAATTTACAGACACAGTTCCCCACTATATTTAAATGGCAATCAGCTGACTATGAACAAAGGCATTACAATGGAGTGATATATTAGAAACCTTCTGAAAATAGAGGGAGTGAAGAGATATGTCCTACTGGAAAATTATTTAGAAACAAATTCAGAGGTGAAATAAAACAGAAACCTTCATCCAATCAAAGTACATTCTTGTAAAACTTTTCAAGGTTAGTGCTTCCATCCCAAAAGTCACTGTAGTTTTGCATTAAACCCATTCTACATCCTATTATTAATAGTTTTTGCCAAGTAAAAAGATATCATTTTGCAAGGTTCAATTCATGAAGATATAACTATTAATATCAAGTCTTCAACTGCTTTCTCACTCCCCTTCACCCATAAAAAAGAAAGCATTTCTTTCTCCATCCTGTGGCTTTGAAATGTTCTCAGATAACACACCAACCAAAAAGCAATATTGCTGGAGATGCTTTTTGATGGGTCTGTTTCTGTCCTGGCACCTGGGAGAAATGCCACCACCATCAACTGAATGATGTGATGATGTTCTGTCCATCCACCCCTATAAACCCATGACACAGTCCTGTGACTTCATTTAAAGGGCCTTTATTTAGTTCACAGTTTTCTTGGGGGAAAGAAGTAGGCATAATATATACAGCTGGAATAGAAGAGAGAATATAGAACCACTACAACAATCGAAGCTAGATCATTTATTAGTTCAATAGGAATCATCACTTTTGTCAAAAACAGAGTGACATGTTAAGCAATGAGAAATCTCCCAAATCATCATCATGAACCTCCCTTAAACTGACACTTCACATCATCCTAAAATGTGGGTACCATTATTTCCAATATTTGCTAGATGGTAATGAGAACACATTTCTAACTGGTTTATTGAAGCTTTACTAAGTTGGTTCAAAGACTAGCTCCAAATGGATTGGTTTGTATGCATTGACTGAGAACAACTCTCTAGAGGAAATGCCAGAAAAGCAGGGCAGAGTCCACTTCCTTATGGAATTTAAGATCTACTATGTAATATATGACCCATCTAGACAACAATTCCCAAACAACTTCACAAGCAAAAATATGGAGAAGGTTGGGCATGGTGGCTTACACCTGTAATCCAGCACTTTAGGAGGCCAAGGTGGGCAGACCATGAGGTCAAGAGATCGAGACCATCCTAGCCAACATGGTGAAACCCTGTCTCTACTAAAAATACAAAAATTAGCTGGGCATGGTGGTATGCACCTCTAGTACCAGCTACTTGGGAGGCTGAGGCAGGAGAATTGCTTGAACCAGGGAGGCGAAGGTTGCAGTGAGCTGAGATGGTGCCACTGCACTCCAGCCTGGTGACAGAGCAAGACTCCATCTCAAAAAAAAAAAGAAAAAGAAAAATGGAGAAAACTTTAAGAGTGAGGGAAGAGGCCCAAGACTAAACAAGGAAGAAGTTGAATCCCTGAATAAACCAATAACAAGTTCTGAAATTGAGGCAGTAATACGTAGCCTAACAACAACAACAAAAGCCCAGGACCAGAGAGATTCACAGCCAAATTCTACCAGACGTACAAAGAGGAGCTGGTACCATTCCTTCTGAAACTATTCCAAACAATGGAAAAGGAGGGACTCCTCCCTAATTCATTTTATGATGACAGCATCATCCTGATACCAAAACCTGGCAGAAACACAACAAAAAAAGAAAGCTTCAGGCCAATATCCCCAATGAACATCAATGTGAAAATCCTCAATAAAATACTGGCAAATCAAATCCAGCAGCACATCAAAAAGTTTAACCATCACGATCAAGTCAGCTTCATCCCTGGGATGCAAGGCTGGTTCAACATACACAAATTAATAAATGTAATCCATCACATAAACAAAACCAATGATAATTTTGGCTTTTGTTGTCACTCCTTTTGGTGTTTTAGTTATGAATTCTTTGCCCATGCCTATGTCCTGCTAGGTTTTCTTCTAGGGTTTTTATGGTTTTAGATATTACATTAAAGTCTTTAATCCATCTTGAGTTGATTTTTGTACAAGGTGTAAGGAAGGTGAGTTGATTTTTGTACAAGGTGTAAGGATCCAGTTTCAGCTTTCTGCATATGGTTAGCTAGTTTTCCCCACACCACTTATTAAATAGGAAATCCTTTTCCCACTGCTTGTTTTTGTCAGGTTTGTCAAAGATCAGATGGTTATAGATGTGTGGTATTATTGCTAAGGCCTGTGTTCTGTTCCATTTGGTCTACATATCTGTTTTGGTACCAGTACCATGCTGTTTTGGTTACTGTAGCCTCGTAGTATAGTTTGGGGTCAGGTAGCATGATGCCTCCAGCTTAGTCCTTTTTGCTTAGGGTTGTCTTGGCTAAAATGCTCTTTTTTGGTTCCATATGAAATTTAAAGTAGCTTTTTCCAGTTCTGTGAAGAAAGTCAATGGTAGCTTGATGGGGATAGCACTGAATCTATAAATTACTTTGAGCAGTATCTGGTCATCAGAGAAATACAAATCAAAACCACAATGAGATACCATCTCACACCAGTTAGGATGGTGATCATTAAAAAGTCAGGAAACAGCAGATGCTGGAGAGGATGTGCAGAAATAGGAACACTTTTATGCTGCTGGTGGGAGTGTAAATTAGTTCAATCATTGTGGAAGACAGTGTGGCAATTCCTCAAGGATCTAGAACTAGAAATACCATTTGATCCAGCAATCCCATTACTGGGTATATGCTCAAAGAACTATAAATCATTCTACTATAAAGACAAATGCATACATATGTTTCTTGTAGCACTAATCACAATAGCAAAGACTTCGAACCAACCCAAATGCCCATCAATGACAGACTGAATAAAGAAAACATGTCACATATACACCATGGAATACTATGCAGCTATGAAAAAGGATGATTTCATGTCCTTTGCAGGGACATGGATGAAGCTGGAAACCATCTTTTTCAGCAAACTAACACAGAAACAGAAAACCAAACACCACGTGTTCTCACTCTTAAATGGGAATTGAATAATGAGAAAAAATGGACACAGGGAGGGGAACATCACATACTGGGGCCTGTAAGGGGATGGGGGTTAGGGGAGGGATAGCATTAGGAGAAATACCTAATGTAGATAACGGGTTGACAGGTGCAGCAAACCAGCATGGCACATGTACACCTAGGTAACAAACCTGCATGTTCTGCACATGTACCCCAAAACTTAAAGTATAATTTAAAAAAAAAAACGACAAAAACCACATGATTATCTCAATAGATGCAAAAAAGACCTTCTATAAAATCCAACATCACTTGATGTTAAAAACTCTCAATAAACTAGGTATTCATGGAACATATCTTAAAATAATAAGACCTATTTATGACAACTGCACAGCCAATATCACACTGAATGGGCAAAAGCTGAAAGCATTCCCTTTGAAAAGCGGCACACAATAAGGATGTTCTCTCTCACAACTCTTATTGAAAATAGTATTGGAAGTTCTGGACCAGGCAATCTGGCAGGAAAAAGAAACAAAGCGCATTCAAATAGGAAGAGAAGAAGTCAAATTGTCTGTTTGCAGATGACATAATTCTGTATTTAGAAAACTCCATCATCTCAGCCCAAAAATTCCTTAAGCTGATAACCTCAGCAAAGTCTCAGATACAAAATCAATGTGCAAAACTCACAAGCATTCCTACACACCAACAATAGACAAGCAGAGAGCCAAATTAAGAATACACTCCCATTCACAATTGCTACAAAGAGAATAAAGTACCTAGGAATACAGCTAACAAGAAACGTGAAGGACCTTGAAGAACTACAAACCACTGCTCAAGAAAATAAGAGAGGACACAAACAAATGGAAAAACATTCCATCCTCATGGATAGGAAGAATCACTATTGTGAAAATGGCCATACTGCCTAAATTAATCTACAGATTCAATGTCATTCCCATCAAATACCATTGACATTCTTCACAGAATTAGAAAAAAACTACTTTAAATTTCATATGGAACCAAAAAAGAGCCTGTATAGCCAAGACAACCCTAAGCAAAAAGAACAAAGCTGGAGGAGGTAACATGCTACCTGACTTCAAACCATACTACAAGGCTACAGTAACCAAAACAGCATGGTACTGGTACCAAAAAAGATATATAGACTAATGGAACAAAGCAGAGGCATCAGAAATAACACCACACACCTACAACCATCTGATCTTTGATAAACCTGACAAAAGCAAGCAATGGGGAAAGGATTCCCTATTTAATAAGTGGTGCTGGGGAAACAGGTTAGCCATGTGCAGAAAGCTGAAACTGGGTCCCTTCCTTACACATTACACAAAAATTAACTCAAGATGCATTAAATGCTTAAATGTAAAACCAAAAACTATAAAAACCCTAGAAGAAAACCTAGGCAATATTATTCAGGACATAGGCATGGGCAAAGATTCCAATGATAAAAATGCCAAAAGCAATTGCAACAGAAGCCAAATTTGACAAATATGATCTAATTAAACTAAAGAGCTGCTGTACGGCAAAAGAAACGATCATCAGAGTGAACAGGAAACCTACAGAATGGGAGAAAACTTTGGCTATCTACCCAACAGGCAAAGGTTTAATATCCAGAATCTACAAGGAACGTAAGTTTACAGGAAACCAAGAAATAATCCCATCAAAAAGTAGACAAAGGATATGGACACTCTTAAAAGAAGACATTTATATGGCCAACAAACATGAAAAAAAAGCTTAACACTATTGATAATTAGAGAAATACAAATCAAAACCACAGTGAGATACCATCTCATGCCAGTCAGAATGGCAATTATCAAGTCAGGAAACAACAGATACTGGCGAGGCTGTGGAGAAATAGGAACACTTTTACACTGTTGGTGGCAGTATAAATTAGTTCAACCATTGTAGAAGACGGTGTGTTGATTCCTCAGGGATCTAGAACCAGGAATACCATTTGAGCCAGCAATCCCGTTACTGGGTATATACCCAAAGAACTATAAATCATTCTACTATAAAGACACATGAACACATATGTTTATTGCAGCACTGTTTACAATAGCAAAGACATGGCACCAATCCAAAGGCCCAACAATGATAGACTGGATAAAGAAAATGTGGTACATATACACCGTGGAATACTTTGCAGCCATAAGTAGGAATGAGATCATGTCCTCTGCAGGGACATGGATGAAGCTGAAAGTCATCATCCTCAACAAACTAACACAGGAACAGAAAATCAAACACTGTTCATTCTCACTCATAAGTGGGAGTTGAACAATAAGAACACATGGACACTGGGAGGTGAACACACACACTGGGACCTGTCAGGGGGTAGGGGGGTGAGGGAAGGGAGAGCATTAGGACAAATTACCAATGTGTGTGGGGCTTAAAACCTAGATAATGGGTTGATAGGGGCAGCAAAGCACCACAGCACATATATACCTAAGTAACAAACCTGCCTGTTCTGCACATGTATCCCAGAACTTAAAGTAACATTTAAAAAAATATATTAAATAGTGGGGGAGGAGGGAAACAAGAAAAAGATTATCATAAGATATTCCATTTATGATGAATCAGTCCAACATAAAAGAATATGTAACGACACTTTGATAGGAATTTGAAGTAGAATGAGCTAAGTACCTAAGTCACAAAC
This sequence comes from Plecturocebus donacophilus, assembly GCA_004027715.1. Classification (NCBI taxonomy): domain Eukaryota; kingdom Metazoa; phylum Chordata; class Mammalia; order Primates; family Pitheciidae; genus Plecturocebus; species Plecturocebus donacophilus. The sequence goes on along the minus strand of PVKP010006763.1, from coordinate 50,286 downwards.
ATCTTTTTTTTTTTGGTCTAATCCTCCTGTGTAAATCTGTACTTACTGGCTACAGGCAGATACCCCCTCCACTCTCCCATCTCTGACTCCCTTCCCTTACAATAGTTACTTTCCCTTCTTCACAGTGACCATTGTAAGTTTCATCAAGAATCATCCAATTACAAGTTAATTGTCTTAGATCCCTCCAATATACTCCATTTTCCATGCAGCAAATGGCCTTCCTTTTGAAAACAGCAAAAATAATTATATCAGAGGGGTTATTTGGAATCAGTACTGAAAAATGGCAGAATATTTTCTAATCTAGAGATCAAATCAAGCCATGACAGAGCCAGAAATAACATGACAATTATTTCTGACTTTTAACTAAATCAAATGAGCTATTGATAGGCCATTCCATTGTTCGGTGCTCAGTTTATAAATGACTATTCACATAAACTATCTTCATCTGGCCAGGTTTCATAATTTTAGAGCTGACAGGGAGTGCCATACATAAAAATATTTCCTGGACAGGTTCTCCTTGTGCTGCTGGTTGTCTGGGAGTAGACGAGGAACAGCAAGAGGCTGCAAATCTCCTTTTATCCATTTAACACTGGAATTTAAGAAGAATAACATTTTTATGCTTCAAAGAAACAAGAACACTGGATTAAAGAATATAATCGTTGTCATAAAAAGTATGAAGAACTTTCACCCAAGCAGAGATAAGTTTAATAAAATGTAAGAAGAATATAAATAGATTCCATACTTAGTTTTTTAATTTCAGGACACATACCCAGCTGAAATGATAGTCTCTTAATCTGTTATCAAAACACATATTCTCGAATGTCTGTAAAGAAATTAGATAGTAATTATTCAGAAAATAGTTTAGGGTTTCTTTTTTTCTTAAATCAAACTTTACATTAAAAAAGAAAGTCTTTGAAAGCAGCGCCCATATCCCAATCTCTCTGTTTCCCCAGCACATAGTACAGAGCTTTATTCACAGAAGACACTTAAAATATTGATGACGGGAAAGTTACAATTCTCTGTCCTAAAGTCTATGCTAGCATAACTTCTCCCACAGCTAATATATTCACACAAAGCGGCTTGTTCACTTGGAAAAAACTGAATATGGGATAATCACATTTTGACCTAGCTCACATGTAGCTTATGTATAGCTCAATGTCCTATATGTAATAATCACCTCAAAAATATTTGAGTAAAAAAGTAAGGGTATTTAAATAACTGAGAGAGTAAAGCCTTATATAATATAGAATCCTCAATTTAGAATTGGCTGTAAACTTTGCTTTCAATTTCCTATTACATCTCTATGAACCAAATTTCATAATGTAAATCAGTGTACTTATTTCTGGAGACAAGAAATGCCTCCTATACTAAACTTTGAAATACAAGTTCTGACTTTTAGATGTTTATATTTCAGTGCACTTTCCAAACAATATAGCACCACTCATTTTAGGGAAGAAAAAAGCCTGTCTGGCACACCTGTCAGGTGTGCCCTGAGTCCCCAGAGAGTGAGCTATAAATGGAGTTGTACGTGTGATGGCCAAACAGTTCCACAAGGGGTCCCGTGAGTATTTCTCAGCATGCACATGTCACCTTTTCCTGACTAGAGCAATGAATTTATGTCTCAAATAGAAAATCAGAAGAAAGTTAAGAAACAACAGTGGATCTTTTTAAAGGAATGAAAATAACAAGACTTTTAAACTCCCAAAAGAATAACACTCACTTTCTGAGCCTGCAATTCATACAATTAGAGTTTGCTTTAAAATCGTTAGTTTTTGATAAATTTGATTTTAATGTTTTATCAGTTTATCTTCTTCCAGATACAAACTTTTGGTTTGATTTAAAGTCTAGTTTAGACATACGCCTAATCAATATGCATTATGCACCTACCACAACTGATATAAATTATCAATTTTCCTTTTCCTCTTTACGCAATTGAGAAAAGAACAGGAAGGCAGAAATTGTACTGAAGTTAATAAAGCAGCCACATTTTAATGTTTTGTCATATTTTCTTTCGTAATTATTTGAATTAGTGAAAAATATAATGGCATTATTAAAATAGTATATTGAAATCTGGAGGGAAAAATCCGAAATTATTACTACACTTACCCTTTTAAGCACTGTATGTTTTGGTAGCAAAATGGGAACAAAGATACCTGGAATTTGCGGGGTTTTTGTTGAATAGTCTATTTCCATATGAAGGGCTATAATTAGTGCAAGCATGAACTAAGTAGCAATTCTAATCAAAATTAACCCTAAAAATTACCAGCTTCTCTAGCCCAGGCTTTCTGATCTTATTCTGAATGAATTTTCATGGACAATTTTAAGGTGCTCTTGATGCTATTTGACATCATCATGATTTCTCTGAGTATGTCTCTGCTATTTCCCAGAGTCGACAGAAATCAATTCTGTCACAAACCAAAATACAACCCGGCCATAAAAGAACCAAGCAACAAAATGGGATTCCTTCACATAGGAAAAAATATTTGTCTAACATTAAGGAAGAAAGATACAAAATTGTATTAAACAGAACTACTCAACTATGCTAAAATAGAACTAAACTATTAATAGTGGGAATTCTAGGCCAGTGTATATAAGCTCAATACATAATGAATGAATGAATGAATGAAATAAGAAAAGCCCATGCCCAACACAGAAATGTCAGTCACTATTCAGGTTTCGCCAATTGATAGCATGAGGAGACCTCAAGGACGCCATATCTTCTGAATTTTCAAGACCAGCCCAGAATCTGGATGTTTATATTAAGACTTTGTCTTCATCTATTCTGTAAAATAGCATACACTGGGTAACTTATAAAGAACAGGAATTTATTTCTTATAGTTCTGGAGGCTAGGAAGTCTGAGATCAACTTGCCAGCAGATTTCATGTTTGGTGAGGGGCTGCTTTTTGGTCCATAGACGGCACCTTCTCCCTGTGTCCTCATATGGTGGAGGGAGCAAAGGAGCTCCCTTGGACCCATTTTATGAGGGCACTACTCTCATAAGAGCTCCACCCTGATGACCTAATCAAGTCAAAAGACTCCTACCGTCTAACATTGTCATCTTTGAGGTTAGAATTTCAACATACGAACTTGGAACACATTCAGACCATAGCAGACTCTTAACGTTTAACATTATAAACAAATTCATATTTCGTTTTCAGAAACTGTGTAGATCAAATAAAACCTGTCTACAGGCCTATCTCTTGGAGAGGTTTTATTTGATCTACAAACAAAAATTCTACCTTCTATGGGCAGGTAGACTTGTTTTGCTGCTTCTCTGGATGACCTGCTTTGCTGCTTCTGTGTTAATTAGAATTGGATTTAACTACAAATAACAGAGGAAGCCAAATAAATCAATTGTGTTGCTTCCTCATGGGAAAGAGATCTGAAGATGGGTAGTCCAATAGTAGCATAGCTTCATGACGTTTCCAATCAGGCCCCTGTCAGCGCCCTTGTTGCTGTCCTACAGTGAAGCCATCATCTTCATGGTCCAAGGCAGCAGCTATAACTCCAGCCTTTGCATCAGGCAGCATGATGGATGGTGGTAAACTCATGTGCCAATTCTGCTTTTGTATTTTTTTAAATATTTTTAAGAGTCAGGGTCTTGCTCTGTCACCCAGGCTAGAATGTATTGATTGGTGCAATCATGGCTCACTGCAGCCTTGGCCTCCTAGGCTCAAAGGATCCTCCTGCCTCAGCCTCTCAAGTAGATGGGACTACAGGTGTGCACTACCACACCCAGCTAATTCTTTTTTTCTTTTTTTTTTTTTTTTTTGAGATGGATTTTTGCACTTGTCACCCAGGCTGGAGAGCAACAGTATGATCTCAGTTTACTGCCACCTCCACCTCCTGGGTTCAAGCGATTCTCCTGCCTCAGCCTCCAAGTGAGTAGCTGGGACTACAGACATGTGCCACCATGCCCAGTTAATTTTTGTATTTTTAGTAGAGAGTTTCACTGTGTTAGTCAGGCTGGTCTTGAACTCCTGACCTCAGGTGATCTGCCTGCCTCAGCCTCCCAAAGTGCTGGGATTGCAGGCTTGAGCCACCAGGCCCAACCCAATTCATTTATTTTTTTATAGAGATGTGATTTCAATATCTTGCCAAGGCTGGCCTCGAACTTTTAGGCTAAACAGATTCTCCTGCCTCAGCTTCCCTAAGTGCTAAGATTACAGGTGTGAACCATTATGCCTGGCCACCAGTGCTATTTTAATTAAGTCTTCTCCAAAGTCCTCCAAAACAGTGCCATTCATCTAGTTAACCAGAATGTAGTCACATTACCACATTTAGCTGCAAGAGTAGCCAAAAATATTATCTGTTAGGTAGACAGCCACATAACCAGCTAAAAGTCTAAGTTCTCCTGTGAAATGGGTATGGAAGAAAACCAGATGTCTTTGATACTTATTTATAGTTATATTAATTTTTGACTCATTAGGTTTTTTTCATAAGAAAAATAATATATATGCAACAAAACAAGTCAGACAGTATACAAATTGACAAGGGAGGAGTTAAAGAATGTCCTCTGCTGATCAGCTGTCACCAATACCTACTCCAGTTATTAAGAGAATGTGTGACCTTCCACAGATTTACCTATACTCACACATTACTTTGAAACTTGATGTTTTATTCTTCTTTTGTTGTGAAATACAATGAACATACAGAAAATTATGTATAATATGTAGTAGAATATAACAAATAATTATAAATGTCCATGTAAATCCCCTCTCTGCACCCCATTCTAAGAAACCCCCACATGATCACAACCTTATCCTTTCCCCCAGGGCAACCATTATCATAGCTTGAGGAATAATCATTTCTTTCTTTCTTTTTTTTTTTTTTTTTGAAATGAAGTCTTGCTGTGTTACCAGGAGGGAATGCAGTGGAGTGATCTCGGCTCACTGCAACCTACACCTCCCAGGTTGCAGTTCTCCTGCCTCAGCCTCCCCAGTAGCTGGGATTACAGGTGTGCAACACCACACCCAGCTAATTTCTGTACTTTTAGTAGAGACAGAGTTTCACCATTTTGGCCAGGATGGTCTCAATCTCTTGACCTTCTGATCCTCCTGCCTCGGCCTCCCAAAGTGCTGGGATTACAGGCATGAGCCATGTGCGCCCGGCCTGGAATAATCATTTCTTTGCCTTACAAAAAGTAGTTCTATCATTGTGCTTGATTATTTTCTTGTCAACTTGGGTAAACTTGAACTATGGCTCCCAGAATCTCATTTCCTGTATAGTTCCAGGTCAAAGTTGGGATGCTTGCCCACATGTTCATGAATGAGAATGGCTTGTACTTTTCCTTTTCTATACTGTTTTGTTTGGTTTTGATATCAAGTTTATGCATAAAATGAGATTCTTCCTTGTCTACGCTTTGGAAGAATTCGTGTAAGAATTACCTATATCAGAAAATTTAGCACAATTTTCTGGTGTAGCCTTTCAGGCTTTGAAATTTTCTTAATGAGTATATTCTTATGGCTCATTTTAGAACTACTGATTCAAGGTTTTTTTTTTTTTAATTTTAATGTCACAAGACTATTCAGGTTCAGTAAATTATACTTTTCTAAAAAGTAGGTTGTTCATAAATCATGTTGTTTCAACCTTGTATATTGTCCTAATTTTTTAAAATCTACTGTAATAGGTACTCGGGAGGCTGAGGCAGGAGAATTGCTTGACCTCAGGAGGTGGAGGTTGCAGTGAGCCAGGATAATGCCATTGCACTCCAGCCTGAATGACCAGAGCAAAACTCCATCAAAAAAAAAAATTATTGATGATGGCCAAATAGGAACAGCTCTGGAGTGCCGTTCCCAGTGAGAACACAGAGGGTGAGTGATCACCGCATTTCCAAACAAATTTTTACAGCCCATAGACCAGGAGTTTCCCGGGTGGAAAAGCGCCACAAGTCTCCAGCATGGCTGTTTCAGACGGCGCAGCAGGTCTCCACACAAAAACTCACACAAATCTGGGTGCCATTTCAACTGGCACCTGGAACACCTGGGAGACAGAGTCGCCCATTCAACTCAAAAAGAGGGTGCTGAAACAGGGAGCCACATGATCTAGTTCAGTGGGTCCCAACCCCACAAAGATCAGCAATCTAAAACGCTCTGTATTGAGAGTTTCACAGCAAGCACAGTTGAACCCAGGACAGTCCAGCTCTGTTGGGGGAAGGGCATCTGCCATTACCGAGGCAGTCCGCCATTACTAAGGCAATCTGCCATTACCGAGGCAGTCCACCACTACTGAGGCAGACCACCATAACCAAGGCAGTTCTAACTATACCTCTATAAACAAAACTTCAAGGAAGTTCCACAGCAGCTGGGCAGAGCCCATGGCAGCTCAGCAATGCCTCTCCTGGCAGACTGTGACTAGGGTACCTCCTCACTGGTCAGAGCATCTCTGCAAAAAGGCAGCAGCATATCAGGAACTTATAAATAAAGCCCCACCTTCCCAGAACAGAGTACCTGGGGAAAAAAGGCAGTTATGACTTCCGCTACAGCAGACATAAAAGTACCTGCCCAGCAGCACTGAACAGAACAACAGAGCTCACAGCTCAGCACTTGAGCTCCTATAAGGGACAGGCTGTCTCCTCAAGCAGCTCACTGACCCCGTATATCCAAAGAGACACCTCATAAAGAGGGCTCAGGTTGATATCTGGCAAGTATCCTTCTGGGACAAAGACAACAGAAGAAGAAACTGGCAGCAACCCTTACTGTTCTGCAGCTGCCGCAGGTGAATCCCATGCAAGAAGGGTCTGGTGTGGACCTCCAGCAGTCCTACAGCAGAGGGGCCTGACTATTAGAAGGAAAACTAGAAAACAGAAAGAAATAACTTCATCATCAACAAAAAGGACGACCACTTAGACCACATCTGAAAGTCACCAACTACAAAGACCACAGGTAGACAAATCCACAAAGATGGGAGGAAACCAGCACAAAAAGGATGAAAACACCCAAAACCAGAATGCCTCTCCTCGTCCAAGGGATCACAACTCCTCACCAGCAAGGGAACAAGGCTGGATAGAGAATGAGTCTGATGAATTGACAGAAACAGGCTTCAGAAAGTGGGTAATAACAAACTTTTCTGAGCTAAAAGACCATGTTCTAACCCAATGCAAAGAAACTAAGAACTTTGAAAAAATGTTAGACAAAATGCTAACAAGAATAAACATCTTGGAGAAGAATATAAATGAATTGATCGAGCTGAAAAACACAACACAAGAACTTCGCAAAGCATACACAAGTTTCAATAGCCAAATCAACCAAGCAGAAAAAAGGATATCAGAGATTGAAGATCAACTCAATAAAATAAAACAAGAAGGCAAGATTAGAGAAAAAAGAGTAAAAAGAAATGAACAAAGCCTCCAAGAAATATGGGATTACATGAAAAGACCTAATCTACATTTGATAGGTGTATGTGAATGTGACGGAGAGAATGAATCCAAGCTAGAAAACACTCTTCAGGATATTATCCAGGAGAACGTCCCCAACCTAGCAAGGCAGGCCAACATTCAAGTCCAGGAAATACAGAGAATACCACAAAGATATTCCTCAAGAAGAGCAACCCCAAGGCACATAATCTTCAGATTCACCAGGGTTGAAATGAAGGAAAAAATACTAAGGGCAGCCAGAGAGAAACGTCAGGTTACTCACAAAGGGAAGCCCATCAGACTCACAGCTGGTCTCTTGGCAGAAACCCTACAAGCCAGAAGAGAGTAGGGACCAACATTCAACATCCTTAAAGAAAAGAACTTTCAACCTAGAATTTCACATCCAGCCAAACTAAGCTTCATAAGTACAGGAGAAATAAAATCCTTTACAAAAAAGCAATTGATGAGAGATTTCGTCACCACCAGGCCTGCCTTATAAGAGCTCCTGAAAGAAGCACTAAACATGGAAAGGAAAACTAGTACCAGCCACTCCAAAAATGTACCAAATAGTAAAGAGCATTGACACAATGAATGAACTGCATCAACTAACAGGCAAAACAACCAGCTAGCATCAAAATGGCAGGATCAAATTCACACATAACAATATTAACCTTAAATGTAAATGGGCTAAATGCCCCAATCAAAAGACATAGACTGGCAAATTGTATAAAAATTCAAAATCTATCAGTGTGCTGTATCCAGGAAACCCATCTCACATGCAAGGATACACATAGGCTCAAATAAAAGAATGGAGGAAGATTTACCAAGCAAATGGAGAGCAAAAAAAGTAAGAGTTACAATCCTAATCTCTGATAAAATAGACTTTAAACCAACAAACATCATAAGAGTCAAAGAAGGGCATTACTTAATGGTAAAAGAATGAATGCAACAAGAAGAACTAATGATCCTAAATATATATGCACCCAATAAGGGAGCACCCAGAAACGTAAAGCAAGTTCTTAACGACCTACAAAGAGACTTAGACTCCCACACAATAATATTGGGAGACTTTAACACTCCACTGTCAATATTAGACAGATCAATGAGACAGAAAATTAACAAGGATGTCCAGGATTGAACTCAGATCTGGACCAAGCAAACCTAAAAGACATTTACAGAACTCTCCACCCCAAATCCACAGAATATACATTCTTCTCAGCACCACATCAAACCTACTCTAAAATTTACCACATAATTGCAAGTAAATCACTCCTCAGCAAATGCAAAAGAAGGGAAATTGTAAGAAACAGTCTCTCAGACCACAGTGCAATCACGTTAGAACTCAGAATTCAGAAACTAACTCAGAACACCAAAACTTCATGGAAACTGAAAAACTGGCTCTTGAATGTTGACTGGATAAAAAATGAAATGAAGTCAGAAATAAAGATGTTCCTTGAAATCAATGAGAATGAAGACACAACTTACAAGAATCTCTGGGACACATTTAATGTGGTGTCTAGAGGAAAATTTATAGCAATAAATGCCCACATGAGAAGCAAGGAAAGATGTAAAATTGACACCCTATCATCAAAATTGAAAGAGCTAGAGGAGCAAGATCAAAAAGACTCAAAAGCTAGCAGAAGACAAGAAATAATGAAGATCAGAGCAAAACTGAAGGAGATAGAGACAGAAAAAAACCCTTCAAAAAAATCAGTAAATCCAGGAGCTGGTTTTTTGAAAAGATCAACAAAATAGACAGACCGCTAACCAGATTAATAAAAAAGAAGAGGGAGAAGAATCAAATAGATGCAATACAAAATGATAAAGGGGATATCAAAACCAATCCCACAGAAATCCAAACTACCATCAGAGATTACTACAAACAACTCTATGCACATAAACCAGTAAACCTGGAAGAAACAGATAAATTCCTGGACACTTGCATCCTCCCACAGCTAAACCAGGAAGAAGTCAAAACCCTGAATAGACCAATAACAAGGGCTGCTGTTGAGGCAGCAATTAATAGCCTACCAACCAATAAAAGCCCAGGCCAGGATGGGTTCACAGCCGAATTCTACCAGACATACAAAAAGGAGCTGGTACCACTCCTTCTGAAACTATTCCAAACAATCCAAAAAGAAAGAATCCTTTCCAAATCATTTTATGAAACCAACATCATCCTGATACCAAAACCCGACAGAGACTCAACAAGAAAAGAAAACTTCAGGCCAACATCCAAAAAATGCAAAAATCTTCAATAAAATACTGGCAAACTGATTGCAACAGCACATCAAAAAGCTTATCCATCACAATCAAGTAGGCTTCATCCTGGAGATGCAAGGCTGGTTCAACATACACAAGTCTATAAATGTAATTCACCATATACATAGAACCAAAGACAAAAACCACATGATTATCTCAATAGATGCAGAGAATGCCTTTGACAAAATTCAACAGCTCTTTATGCTAAAAACTCTCAATAAATAGGTATTGAGGGAACATATCTTAAATAATTAAAGCTATATACAACAAACCCAAAACCAGTATCATACTGAATGGGCAAAACCTGGAAGCATTCCCTTTGAAATCTGGCACTAGACAAGGATGCCCTCTCTCCCCACCCCTATTTAATATAGTATTGGAAGTTCTCGCCAGAGCCATCAGGCAAGAAAAAGAAATAAAGGGTATTCCATTAGGAAAGGAGAAAGTCAAATTGTCTCTTTTTGCAGAGGACATGATTGTATATTTAGAAGACCCCATCGTCTCAGCCCAAAATCTCCTGAAACTGATAAGCAACTTCAGCAAAGTCTCAGGATACAAAGTCAAGGTGCAGAAATCACAAGCATTTCTATACACCAATAATAGACTTAAACAGAGCCAAATCAAGAATGAACTGCCATTCACAATTGCTACAAAGAGAATAAAATACCCAGGAATACAACTAACAAAGGACATAAAGGACCTCTTCAAGGAGAACTACAAACCACTGCTCAAGGAAATAAGAGAGGACACAAACAGATGGAAAAACATTACATGCTCATGATTAGGAAGAATCAATATTGTGAAAATGGCCATATTGCCCAAAGTAATTTATAGTTTCAGTGCTATCCCCATCAAGCTACCTATGACCTTCTTCACAGAACTGGAAAAAACCACCTTAAACTTCATATGGAACCAAAAGAGAGCCTGCATAGCCAAGTCAATACTTTGATGCTTCCAGCAAAAAGAACAAAGCTGGAGGCATCATGCTACCTGACTTCAAACTATACTACAAGCCTACAGTAACCAAAACAGCATGGTACTGGTATCAAAACAGAGATATAGAGCAATGGAACAGAACAGAGGCTTCGGAGGCAATGCCACACATCTACAACCATCTGATCTTTGACAAACCTGACAAAAACAAGCAATGGAGAAAGGATTCCCTGTTTAATAAATGGTGTTGGGAAAACTGGCTAGCAATGTGCAGAAAACAGAAACTGGACCCCTTCCTGACACCTTACACTAAATTGACTCCAGATGGATTAAAGACTTAAACATAAGACCTAACATCATAAAAACCCTAGAAGAAAACCTAGGCAAAACCATTCAGGACATAGGCATAGGCAAGGACTTCATGACTAAAACACCAAAATCAATGGCAACAAAAGCTAAAATAGACAAATGGGATCTAATTAAACTCCAGAGCTTCTGCACAGCAAAAGAAACATTCACTAGCGTGAAATGGCAACCAACAGAATGGGAAAAAATTTTTGCAATCTACCCATCTTGAGAAAGAACTTGTATCCAGAATCTACAAAGAACTCAAACAGATTTACAAGAAAAAAATCCAATAAAAGTGGGCAAAGGATGTGAACAGACACTTTTCAAAAGAAGACATATATGAGACCAATAAACATATGAAAAAATGCTCATCATCACTAATCATTAGAGAAATGCAGATCAAAACTACATTGAGCTACCGTCTCATGCCAGTTAGAATGGTGATCATTAAAAAATCTAGAGACAACAGATACTGGAGAGGATATGGAGAAAAGGAACACTTTTACACTGTTGGTGGGACTGTAAATTAGTTCAACCATTGTGGAAAACAGTGTGGTGACTCCTCAAGGACCTAGAAATAGAAATTCCATTTGACCCAGCAATCCCATTACTAGGTATATATCCAGAGGATTATAAATCATTCTATTATAAAGACACATGCACACATATGTTCACTGCGGCACTGTTTACAATAGCAAAGACCAAATGCCCATCGATGAGACACTGGACAGGGAAAATGTGGTGCATATACACCATGGAATACAATGCAGCCACAAAAAAAGGATGAGTTCGTGTCTTTTGTGTGGACATGGATGAACCTGGAAACCATCATTCTCAGCAAACTGACACAAGAACAGAAAATCAAACACCGCATGTTCTCACTCATAGGTGGGTGTTGAACAATGAGAACACGTGGACAAAGGGAGGGGAGCATCACATACTGAGGTCTGTTAGGGGGGACTAGGGGAGGGACAGCAGTGGGTAGGGAGTTGGGGAGGGATAACATGGGGAGAAATGTCAGATGTAGGTGATGGGGATGGAGGCAGCAAACCACATTGCCATGTATGTAGCGATGCAACAATCCTGCTTGTTCTTCGCATGTACCCCAGAACCTAAAGTGCAATAAAATATATAAATAAATAATAAATTTTTAAAAATCTACTGTAATATCAATTACCAAGACAATGGTATTTTGACATCTCCCTCTGAGACTGTGGACTTTTCTGTTTATCCTAATAGATCTGTAAATATTTTCTTTATTTTTGAGACTCCATTCTTAAGTACATAGAAATTTAGATTTCTTAAACAAATCCCTGGAAAATGAAACTTCAGTTATTACAAAATGACACATTTAAACAATAGTAATTTTTTGCATTAAATTCTATTTTGTCTTCTGTTAATTTAAGTAAACTAATACTTGTTTGTTTAATATGTGCATGGTAAATATCTTCTATCACAATAATTTCAATATTTATATAAAATTTCATTTTAGATATGTATTTTAAACATTTAATTGAATTTGTTTTCTACACTTTGAAAATCATTGTGTTTATACTGGGATACTGAGTCTATTTACATTAAATTATTTACATTTAGTTATACTGATATATTTGAGTGCTTTCTCTTTGTCACATCTGCCGTGTGCTTCCTTTTCTCTCTTTTCTTCTTTTGGTTTTTCTGTTTGTTTTGTTTTTGTTTTGGAGACAGGGTCTCATGCTCTTGCCCAGGCCAGAATGCAGTGGCACCCAGGCTGGAGCACAATGGTGTGAGCATGGCTCACTGCATCCTTAACCTCCTGGGCTCAAGCAATCCTCCTGCCTCAGCTTCCCAAGTAGCTGGGACCGCAGGCACATGCCACCATGCCTGACTAAGTTTTCATAAATTTTTTGTAAAGACAGGTTCTTGCCATGTTGCCTAGGCTGATCTCAAATTCCGGCTCAAGCAATACTCCCACCTTGGCCTCCCAAAGCATTGAGATTACAGGTGTGAGCCACTGTACCCAGACCTCTTGACATTTTTTAGATTGTTTTTAATATTCCATTTTCCCCACTGAAGATTAGAAAGAATATACTCACTTTCTACTTGTAAAAGTAACATAGAAATGACAACATGCATTTTTAAAGCAGTAATGCTTAAAAATATATTTTACTCTTCTCCTAGACAGAATCAAGGTCCTTAGAACATTTTAAGTCCATTTGCCCCTATCCTGACACATCTAGCAGGCCATTATTACTCCAAATGGTTTATATTAATATTTTTAAAGCCCTACGTGATTATTGCTGTTATTGTCAATAATGTTCTTTAGAATTAGTCACATGTTCTCACTTTCTTTGCTTTTTGTTCCTCCTTGCATGTCAGAACTTTGGTGTTACTTTCTTTCTCCCTGAAGTACATTCTTCAGAATTTCCTTTATCAAGGGGTCACTAATGGCAACTCACTCTATTTCTGTTACTTTATAAAGGCTTCTTCCTTACCCTCCTTCTTTAAAGATATTTTTGCTGGATATAAAATTTGGTTCACAGCTATTTTCTTGCAAAATATTGCAAATATAATTACACTGTTTCTCTTTTCACTTCTTGCTGTTGCGAAGACAATGTTAATTCTACCTGGGTTAACATGTTAATAAATGTTCATTGAGTAACATTTAATTCAATTTAACTGAATCTAAATAAATAAAGGAGCCAAATTTAATGTTAGTCAATTTAGTTTAAATTTAATGTTAAATTGAACTTAACATTATATTCAATTAAATTGATGAACATTAAATTAAATTCAGCTCCTTTGAATTTAATTAACTTTTTTCCTCTATCAACTTTTAGTACTTCCCTTTGTCTTTGGTGTTCTGTAGCTTTACTATGATGTGTCAAGCTTTGGATCTCTTTTTATTTGTCCTATTGATATTAATTGACTTTCTTGGGTTTGAGGACTGGTGTTCTCAATTCTGGAAAATTTTGAGCTGTAATCTTTGCAGATGCTGCTTTTGCCCAATTTTCTCTCCTCTCTCTTTTGGACTCCTGTGTGAAAGCATGTCTTAACTCTTTTTTTTTTTTTTTTTTTTTGAGACAGAGTCTTGCTCTGTTGCCAGGAGCCAGGCTGGAGTATAGTGGCACAATCTCAGCTCACCGCAACCTCCACCTCCTGGGTTCAAGCAATTCTTCTGCCTCAGCCTCCCAAAGAGCTGGGACTACAGGCGTGCGCCACCATGCCCAGCTAATTTTTGTATTTTTTAGGAGAGACAGGGTTTCACCATGTTGGCCAGGATGATCTCAATTTCCTGACCTTGTGATCCGCCCACCTCGGCCTCCCAAAGTGCTGGGATTACAGGCGTGAGCCACCGTGCCCGGCTGTTAACTCTTCTTTAACTTTCCTCTATTTGTCATCCTCTCTTCCATATATTCCATTTGTGTTCTCTATGTACTCCATACAAAATTATTTCTTCTGACCTGTATTTAAGACTCCTATTTCTCTCCTCAATAATTCCTAGGCTAATTGTTCTTAAACCTATTCCTAAGTTTTGTAAATTAGTTACCATATTTTTAATTTTAAGAGTTTTCTTCTGTTATTGTTTAAATCTGCTAGGTCACTTTTTAATGGTTTCCTAGTCTCTAAAAATATTTTCAACTTGCCTTTTGTTTCTTTACATTTGGAAAATATTTGGTCTATAATTTTTGCCTGATAATTCCAATATATGAAGCCATTATCTTTTTCTGGTATGTGCTCTTTTCTGCTGTCTTTATTCATACTGCCTCATATTCTTGTATGCTTGGTTATTGGAAGTACTACAATATGGAAGTAGGCTGGTGACATCGTCAAACCTCGTTATTAACAAACAATAGAATCTGACTACTTCCAGATTTCTTATCATGTGAGTCACTGAATTTCCTTATTAAGATGTTATTATCTAAGTTTCTGATACTTTCATTTGAAAATGTCCCAGCTGATATAACATTTTTTTTTTAAACTTCTGCCTAATAGGTGGGAAAAATGGTATGCCAACTAATAGTAAGGTTAAACATCTTCTCAATATTTGACCATTTGGATTTTCTCATCTGTAAAATTTGTTTATGTGCTCTCATTTTTTTTCATTTAGCATTTCCCCTTTCTCAGTCTGTCTCATGCACTCTCTCTTTCCCCCAAACCCTGTCCTGCAATTAACACACACACACACACACACACACACACACACACTCTTTATCTTTTAAACAGTTATCTTTTTCCAGTCATATATACTACAAATATTTCTACCCAATATTTAAAATGTTTTCTGGTTTTATTTGTTATCTTTTATCATTCATTTGTATTTTAGTTTTCATCAAGTCAATTATATCTTTCTTCTCCTTTTATAGCAGCTGGGTTTCCTGTCTTATTTAAGAACAGCTTCCATACTATAAAGTCATAAAAATCTTTTTTCTAAATTTTTCTCTGACATTTAAATTGTTTTATATTTCACAATTAGATATTTAATCAAGCTGTAATTTATTTTTGTATATGGTATGACACTGTGGTACAGTCTTGTTTTCTTCCAGATGGATAGATAATTATGCCAGCATCATTTCAAAAATAAACTATCTTAGAATTTCCATTTTTGCCAAGTTACACTTTAGATGTCCACAGAAACCCTTCTTGCTACAGTACACATAAAAATGCTGAATAAAATATAAATAATTTTTTTCTATTTTATGATAAAGCTGGTGTAAAAATAAATGAATTGCTAGGGCTCAAGAGCCAAGAATAAAGTACAGATCCAGAGAGGGGATTGAGCACTGTGGCTGCCTTGACCCTGGAGGCATCTGCCAGCTCTTGGTGGTGAAGTGCTCAGTTTACCACACTGTATCACGAGGCTGGGAAATAAAACATGATTCCCGAAAGAGTGAAAGGTCAGATCAGCGATTCTTGCATAAATCAGACAACTATGAATGGCGCTGCCATGAAAACAAAACAAAACAACAAAACAAAAAGTTCTACAAAGAGAGACAGGGTATATGCTTGTGTGTCACAAGACTGACTTTGGGTAAAGCAGAAAAAAGACAAAACAAAAAGTCTGAGAGTTCCTCACAAGTGTGTAATCCTTACAGGCAGGCTTAGAGTCAGAATTCACTCTATTATGCTGGCCCCCAAAACCTAATCAAAACACTGGTTTTGGGTTGGTAGCACCCCCAAGCAGCTGGCAGAAGCTAATATAAATCTCTGAAGAAACAAATTTTAAACACATGCTTCAAAAGTTTCCTCCAGATAAGGTTTCCCAAGACCATGAGCTCACAGTAAAATAAATCATTAAAAATCACAAGGAAAGAAGTCACCAAGAATATGGATCAGCAGAATAAAAAACAGCAGAACCAAACCTACAGAGACTGTAGATATTCAAATCATCAATGATTCAAAAATTTAAAAATATGAAAAAAAGAATTTAAGAGACATTGCTGAATAGAGACAGAAGGCCAAAATTACACAAAATCAGGCAAGAATTGTGAGAATAATTGAGGGGGACTGACTAGGGGGCTCACAGGCAAAACCCACTGTAAAGATACACACCTACTAGGGGAAGAGAGTCATGAGCTACAGTCAGGAGAAAAATTTTGTAACAACAACAAAAAATAAAGCAAAGGCTCAACTGTTAGAAAGAGGATCTCAGTGCAGAAGAGAGGACCAGCTGAAGCATGAGACTGAGTTACTGCACTCACATCAAGTCAGCTACCCAGAAATGACCCCACCATCTGGGGTGACTGACGAAAGAGCCAGAGAGGCAAGGATCCACTTGGCTTTTAGGTGAAACTGTAAAGGGAAGCCCGAGATTTTGTCCAACCTCTTCTGGTCACCTCCAGACCTTTCTTCTACTATGTAGTACATGGACATGATGCAGACTATCAAGTACTATAGAAATATCACACTATCTACTTTTCAGAGTGCATTTCTGTATTTCCTATTTTGTGATCACTTTGAAATTGACAAATCCCTACAGGCAGAGGGGGAGATGTCAATCACACTCTCTGATGACACAGAAACAGTGGAGTTGTTGGCACTAGCCTCATCATCCAATGCTCAGCCTGAAAGTCCCCAGTGTTTTCAAATAAAAAGGTTTGCATCTGACCATGTACAGTAGCTCATGCCTGTAATGCCAACATTTTGGGAGGCCAAGGCAGGAAGATTGCTTAAGGCCATGAGTTTGAGATAAGCCTGGGCGACACTGACAGACACCATCTCAAACAAAAAATTGTTTTGAAATTAGCCAGATGTGGTGGCATGTTCCTGTAGTCCCACATACTCAGAAGGCTAAGGTAGAAAGATCATCTGAGCCCAGGAGTTCACGGCTGCAGTGAGCCATGGAGCAAGACATTGTCTTGAAAAAAAAATTTAATTAAAAGGAAGCTTAAATTCAATTAAATGTTACATAGCATTTCTTATAGACATTAACTAGTGACCAGACAACACTATCTTCCCTATTATAGATAACATTTGAAAACCAATTAATGTAATCCATCATATGAAGGGACTAAAGAAAAAAATCTCATGATAATCTCAATAAACTCATGAAGCTTTGTTTTAAAAATTTAACATCCATTCATGATTTTAAAGAGAAATTTTCACCAAACTAGGAATACAAGCAAATTTCCTCAATTGATAACAGGCATCTACAAAAAACCCTCAGTTAACATCATACTTAAGGGTAAAAGAATGAATGCACTCCTCCTAGAATGAGGAAAAAGGCAAGGATCTTCACTCTCACCACTCCTATTCGTCATTATATTGGTGGTCCCATCAAGTGCAAAAACACGAGGAAAAGAAAGAAAATTCTGTGTCATCTATATATCAGAATGGAAGATATAAATTATGGTCTATATTCATTGATAAGATGATTATATATGCAGAAAACGCCAAAGAATCTAGAAAAAGCTACTAGAGCTATATATATATACACACACATACATATATATCGTATATATGATATGTGATAACGTATATCTATCATAAATAACATATATGTGTGTATATATATAATATATGTATTATATATACTTTGAGATGGAGTCTTGCTATGTCACCCAGACTGGAGTGCAGTGGCGTGATCTTGGCTCACTGCAACCTCTGCCTCCCAGGTTCCAGCAGCCTCTCAAGTAGCTGGGATCACAGGCATGCACCACCATGCCCGGCTAATTTTTAGTAGAAATGGGGTTTCACCATGTTGGCCAGGCTGGTTTCATACTCACAACTTCAAGTGATCCACCCACCTTGGCCTCCCAAAGTTCTGGGATTCTGGGACTACAGGCGTGAGCCACTGCACCTGTTCTATAATTTATTTTCACAAGCTTTTAGTATATAATGAATTCAATAGAAGGAAAATTAATTTTATCATCATATACTAGCAATTAATATTTAGAAATTGATATATTAAAAATACCATTTACAATAGCATCAAAAACATGCATTACTTAGAGATAAAATCAACAAAATATTTATATAACCTGTTATCTGATAACTATGAAGCACTGTTAAGAGTAACTGGAGAACTAAATAAGTAAAAAAAATACTATGTTCATGGATTAAAAGTTCAATATTGTGAACATGATTATTATCTGCAAATTAATCTATATACTCAATCAAAATCTCAGCATGTGTTTTGTAGAAATTGTCAAGTGGATTCTAAATTTTAAATAAAAATGCAAAGGACTTATAATAGGCAAATCAATTTGGGAAAACAAAGTTGGAGAAGTCACAAAACCTGATTTCAATACGTACTATAAAACTACAATAATCAAAACAGTTTGACAGTAATAGAAGACATATAGAACAATTGAATAGAGAAAGAGGCCAGAAATATACCCACATATATAAGATTATTTTATTTTCAACCAAAGTGCCACCATAACTTAATGAATAAAGAATAGACTTTCAATAAATGATCCTAGAACAACTTCATATCCATATGGAAAAAATAAAACTCCACTTTAACCTCACATAATAACACAAATTAAGTTGAAACTAAATGTAAAAATTGAAACTAATTATAAAAACTGAAATATTAAAAATTCTTGAAGAAACCATAAAAATATATACATAAGTTTTGATTAGACAAAAAGTCAGGACATGAAACTAGTTAACTATCGTAATTTTTTTTAAAAGATAAATCAGACTTCAACAAAATTTCAACTTTGTGCTCTGTAAAAAATACCTTCAAGAAAACAAAATGACAAACCACAGAATGGAAGAAAACAGTCACAATATATGTATCTGAAAAAGGACTTGTATTCAGAATATATAAAGAACTCTTCATATTCAAGCAGAAGAGACAAAAAACTCAATTTTTCATAAACACTCAAATAGATACTTTATAGAAGAAGATACCTAAATGACAACCAATATGCACATGAAAAATAATCACCTGCTGTCCTCCCACTGTTCATCACATATATTCTTGATAAAGAAACTATTTTTTATAAATAAATAATAAAATGTGTGCATTTTATTATACCTAAATTAGACATTAATAAAGTTGATTTTTTAAAAAGAAAGACTGGTTCCTGACTAACTTAAGGGTAGAATATATAGACCTCTCAGTACTTTGGCAGAACTTATAGTTGGGCTGGGGAGGACCTACATTCTAGCTATACTAAGTACCTTTGATTTGCCCAAGATTAGAAACATCTTGCCCTCTAATAACTTTTGTTAAGTCAAATATGTAGTCTTGAGGATTGTTCACTATTGGGAAGACACATTACAGGTCACTGCCACAGCTAATGAGAAGACTCTCCCTTTCACCCCGAAAATCCTTTGTATTTGGCTATGGAGAAGACTATCAAACATAAGGAGCCTTCACTTTAGGGTATCTCTGGTGCACACATAAACTGGGGGATAAAATGTAAGGAAACAAGTGTCCATAATAGATCCCAGATCACTATCAAAGCAAGGAAGTCTATGGAATCTGAGACAGAGAGAATAAATGTGGTCTCAAATCCATGACTCCAAGTAGCGTTCAGGGACAAAATATGCCAAGTATAACTTTTGAGGTTGCAGTATATATGATAATGCCTTATGACAGTGTTTCCAAGGATTGGGACAAGTACTAGCGGCAGTACATGGAATTACTTTAAAAGTTTTTTCTGAGATGAATTGGGATGGTAAACAAACATAATATTAAATAGCACTGAGTTATATAATGATTCCTTCTCTTATTCTCTTATTTTTTTTATTTTGTATCAAAAAGTCTCCTTTCCTGCTAACATGTCTTTTACACTTATTTCTTCTCTTCTTTAAACAAAGAGAAAATGCAAAATACCTAACTGAAATGCAGTAGCATTGTTTGTTTATTTACATAGTTATCTTCTATTTAGGGAAGTAAACTGGTTTTTAATTTGAGATCGTGATACTAGATTTTATAAAATAAACGTTTTTCAATTAAAAGGTGGTTAGTTTATTTAAAAAATGGGTAAAAAGTGCTTCAGTGGTATATTGATATGATGACATATGAACACCTGAGATTACACAGCATTGCCTTAAAATGTTAATTTGTAAGGAGGTATATGTATCTCTGTATATATATAACTGCACTGATAATCATTAAATTATTGTTATATTAAAAATATTAAAGAAATTCAACTGCAGGACCATTTTCACATCATAAGCTAGTTTTAAATTCAGAACTAGATGCCTGTTAATGTCTCTCAAAGTTTCAGATCCCAGGTTCCTGATAAAGGGCCAGATCAGGATTTTTAGCATCTTATAAATTAGGATAAAACGCTGTGTAATTGGACTAACGACAGAAACACATCTGAACAATGATCAAAGGTCGAATTCCATTCTGCCTCTATCTCTATAGGGTGTGCTCTTGCTTGAATGTGGGTAGATGAAGAAGATATGCAGAGGATACCCCTAAAAAAAAGATTCTGTCCCCATAAAAGTTGGCAATCTGCTATTTTTAGTTATGCTCTTTTTCTTCTTGGTATATATCTCAATTTCTTTTACACATGATCTTAGCCAAAAGGCCAAGAAGCAATCTCAATTTCTTTTTTAAAAATCCATAAAAATTTACATTTTACTTTATGTCCATTAATCATTTCAAAAATACAATTCACATGAACACATTTCTTCAAAATTGTTATGTTGTCAATGTTTTGACAATGATGTGCAGTTTTTTTAAAAACTCAACCTCAGCTCGACTCTAGAGAATTTTGCCAGCCAAAATTAAAAAGAGAACTGTAAAACAGATTTTCTTATTTAAAGAAACATAAGACAGTTTGATTTCTACCATTCTTATAGTTTCCCAAGAGTAAAATTAAATTTGGAATGAACAAAGATAAACCCCTTACCTGTTGGAAGGTGCAGTGTTATGTTGTTGCAAAAATCTGTGAAGCAGCATTCAGTTTTAGTAATATTGTTGGAACTATGACAGAAGACTTGAGCATTCAGTTCTGGAAGGGAGACACAGGATTTGATCACCTGTTCTCTTCCATTGGTTAGCATGACTGATGCCCAACATGCTCCTTCTGTTTGGCAGGTAAAGTTTGAAGAATCACACAAAAGGCATACACACTTCAGTCCTGGAAAGGGTAAGGAAAAAAGATTTAAAATACAAAATACATCATGCTACTTTATTTGATAATACCTTGGAATATAAATTCAATCTTAATGAAAATGGAAAAAGGGTTTAAATAAAAACACTTGCTAAACACATGCTAAGCTGTTACTCCCTCTCTGTCATGTTATTTCACTAAATAGCCTACCCAATTATCATTTACTATTGCTAATATTTTTGTGAATTTATTCAGTTGCTACTATACTTAATGAATTTTCCTCATCCATGCTCTAAATCCCCCCTTATTAAGTTCAATCATCTCATTCCTAAATCAATAGCTCCTAGGAAATGCTAGGAAACAGTATCACAGCAACCAAGGGGAGCTGTCCGGCAACACTCATAGAACCTTAAAGTGGGGTTACAGCAGCTGTGTAACCAAATAATTCAGTGTGTTCTCTTCATTTGCCCTCCTTCCTTTAAACTTTCAAGCATATTTGCTAAACGCAAAACTAACCATAGATATTTATGTCTCGAAAAAACAGTTGTGAGACTTTATTTTCTGTGATACTTTAACACAATTGTTATTGTTGTAGTTCCTTTAAGGCATTGGTGAGCCACTACATTTCCCCTCTTCACTAAAGAACATATCTTGGAATGAATCATTTGAACAAACACCACGACATTCAGGTAATTTTCTTTAATGCACACATCTAGTCCATAAAGCAAAGCACACCAATAATAGAATTTAGAATATCTATACCAATACAGCTGTGAAAAATTACACTTTGTTAAATTAATCTGTTCAGTATCATACACCTCCCCAACATTATCCACTTACTACACACACTATCCACTTACTACACACACACACACACACACACACACCACTAACTCACATGTCCAAAGTGGTGCCTATTTATGCTTTGATGTAAAACATTTGTCAGCATAAGCGTCTACTGTTTGTGAATTATTCAACTTTTATTTAAATATATTGTTTCTAAATACTGTAATACTAAATAAGCTTTGTATTATTGTTTTTAAATTTTTTAAATTTCAATAGCTTTAGGAGTACAAGTTGTTTTTGGTTACATGGGTGAACAGTATAATGGTGAAGTCTCAACTTTTAGGTTACCCATCACCCGAATAGTGTACATTGTACCTGACAGATAATTTTTCATTCCTAACCTCCCTCCAACTCTCCCCCACCACCTAACTCTCCAATATCCATTATGTCTCTTTGTATGCCTTTGCATACTCATAGCTTATCTCCTTCTTGTTAGTGAGAACATGCAGTATTTGGTTTTCTGTTCTTGAATTACTTCACTTAGGATAATGATCTCTGGTTCCATCAAAAGTTGCTGCAAAAGACCTTATTTCATTCTTTTTTACGGCTGAGTAGTAGTCTATGGTGTATGCATGTATAGATAGATAGATAGATAGATAGATAGATAGATAGATAGATAGACAGACAGACAGACAGACAGACAGACAGATAGAGTGCATACATATATACACACCACATTTTTATTCATTCAACAGTTGATGAGCACTTAAGTGATGCCATATCTTTGCAATTGTGAACTGTGCTGAGGTAAATATACACATACAGGTATCTTTTTGATACTCAGTGGTGGGACTGCTGGATCAAATAGTAGTTCCATTTTTAATTCTTTCAGAAATCTCCATATTGTTTTCCATAGATACTGTAATAATTTTACTTCCCATCAGCAGGGTATAAGCATTTGTTTTTCACCATATCCATACCAACATCTATTGTTTTTTGACTTTCTAAGGATGGCAATTCTGGCTGGGGTAAGCTGGTATCCTGCTGTGATTTTAATTTGCATTTCCCTGATGATTAATGATGTTGAGCATTTTTTCATATATTTGTTAGCCATTTGTCTGTTTTCTTTTGAGAAGTATTTGTTCGTGTCATTTGCCTACCTTTTCATGGGATTATTTGCTTTCTTTTCTTACTAATTTTCTTGAGTTCCTTGTAGATTCTGGATATTAGTCCTATTTTGGATGTAGGCTTTGCAAATATTTTCTTCTATTCTATAGGTCATCTGTTTATCCTGTTAATTATTTCTTTGGTTGTGCAGAGATCATAGATGACATAAACAAATGGAAAAATATCCCATGCTCATAGATTGGAGGAATCAATATTGTGAAAATGACCATACTGCCTAAAGCAATCTACAGATTCAGTGCACTTCCTATCAAAATATAATATCATTTTTCACAGAAGAAGAAAATAAAGTCTTAAAATTTTTATGGAATCAAAAAATAACCTGAGTAGCCAAAGCAATCCTAGGTGAAAAACAAAAATCTGGTGGCATCACATTACCTAACTTCAAATTATACTATAAATACAGGGCTACAGTAACCAAAACAGCATGGTACTTGCATAAAAGTAGACACATAGATCAATGAAACAGAATAGAGCATCCAGAAATAAAGCCACATACTTACAACCAACTGATCTCTGACAAAGCACACAAAAAATACGCTGGAGAAAGAATCCTCTATTCTATAAATGGCACTTGGAAAAATGGATAGCCACATAACTCTAAGCCCAAAAACCAGAAAAATTCTAGAAAACCTACAAAAAAACTATTCTCAACATTCCCTGGGTAAAAAATGTATGACTAAGCCCCAAAAGCAAATGCAACTAAATAAATGTATTTATTTGAAGTTAAATGACAAAAAAATGTATTTATTTGAAGTTAAATGACAACTTTCATTTAACTTCAAATACTGATATGGGAGCAAAAATGGGTAATATCCCTATATAACTGGATATTTAAGAAAGAACAAATTATATATCATACAAAAATTATTCTCATCAATAATTTTTCTTAACTGATGAAGCATAATTCCTAAAAACATTTTTATTATTGTTGTCCTAGGGGAAATGCAATCCTGCGGGTAACCCCCTACATGGGCACCAAGGAAGGAGAGCTGTGCAAACCCCAGGCACAATTAGTACCTGAAGAATATCTTAGTTTATAGTGTTATTACTCAACTATTTCCTTTATATAATCCTTTATATATAATCATATGTTAGTTTATAGAATTAGTGCCTGAAGTATAACTTACTGCTTACGTATATCTAGCTTATATAATCATACTTAGTACTTATATCTAGCATACTTAGTTCCATATAATCTTTCTATATAATCATATACATGTAAGGCCGGTTGCCTTGCTGGGAGCTCGGACGCACTGCCCCCTCCCCCTTTTTTCCCTTTTACAAGCCCCAAGCAAGCTCAGACATGCTCGGGCATGTTCCCTTCTCCCTTGCTCGCACAGCCTGGTCTTCTCTTAAAGAGCCCAGTATGCAAACAAGGTGCTGCAACCATAGCTTCTTAATAACCAATAGCAGCTAAGTCTTAACAACCAATAGCAGCCGAGTCTTAACAACCAATAGCACTCAAGTCTTAACAACCAATAGCAGGCAAGTAATTCCAACCAACAACAAGCCAAGTCCTAGGTCAAGGCTTGTAACTTACCCAATAGCAGTCTTGCTCTCCCTCAACCAATCGAGCTGTTTCACTCCCTATAAAACCCCCTGTCTGAGAGGAGTCTGTGCGACTTCTCCGGCCCCTCCTGTCCGGACCGCAGAACCTCACCCAGGAGCCTGAATAAATTCCCTTGCATTGGATTATTTTGGTGCTGGCCTCAGTTTCTTCATTTTATCCTCAGAAACAAACCTTACAATAGGTATTATAATCAGAGCTGTACTAACACATTTAGTGCTGATTTATATAATCCTTCTATATAACCATATAGTAGTTTGTAGTATGAGGAATGCCTAGGGCAGTCACAAAGCAGAAGCAGTACATGGGAAAACAGCCAGACCAGGACAAGAACCAAAGACCCAGGCAGTGGCATCCCTGCCTGAAAGTGCATACGCTACATGGCAGGCTTGGAGCAAGAGCCTCTCTTCCTGATAAAGGAGTTGTAGTACCTTGCATCCGGTTCCTGTGGAAAGTAGGCCTCAAGCCTGAGATCCTGCAAATAACCCAGGGAGAAGAACGCCTCTGGTATGACCAGGTCATGGCGGCTATACACCCTGTTAGTCTTTTCTCGCTTCTGTGCTAGCTCAAATCAGCCTCCCATAAATATCTCAGAGAAAAGCACAAGTCTGTCAGCTCCCACTGCATTGGCTTACAGTATCTTTCTATTAGAAATCCTTTGAAGTCTCCAGCCCCCAGATAAGAAGTGTTGTGCACGACACCTGTTGCACACCGCCCTCCTCGCTGCCTCAGTGACCTAATGGGGGTGGACCCCTTTTCTGTGCATGACCCTCTACTACTGTGCATGGCACGGCCCCCTACTGTGCACGGCCCACCTCTCTGCACAGGTGACATAATGGGGTGGCCCTCTAGCTTGTTACTCACGTGATTATGTATGCCCTATCACTAAGTCTATAGATGATGACCTCACTTATGACCCTTTCCCCTGCTTGTACCTAATAAATACAGATGCTTCTGAATGTTCGGGGCCTCGCCTGTCTCTGCTCATAGGTGGCATGGCCCCCAAGTCCAGCTGCTCTTCTCCAGTTCTTCAGTGTCTGGTCTCTTTATTTCTCAGATCCAGCACCTCAGCAAAGCAGAAGGGACACCCCACGACCCTGTGGAGTCAACAGCCCTATACAATCCTAAAACAAAATACTGTTTTGTTATCAACATTGAACTAAGCATAACAGCTCACTTTCCTATTTATTCCAGTGGTGGCCAACATTAATAAATATACTTTTTCATCGGTATTTATGTGCTACAGAAAAATCACATATCCTAAATCGATTGGGATTCCATAGAGCTATACAGAAAAAATCTAGTGCTTTAGAACATATTTTCAAGGCACTTCTCTTGCAAAAAAGAGAGCTCATATTATGGGCAACCATTCATCTAGGTTTCTACTGACAATACAATCTTTCTAGTATTTTCCATTTCCATTCTTACAAATTTGGTTATACTAGCTTTGTAATCTTAGGCATTACTTGGCCTCCTATACCTCCATTTTCTTATATGAAAGACAGGACTTTTATTAAGACATATTAATAATAATGTATCTCTTCATAGTGTTGTTGTGGAGAATAAACTAATCTATGTAAAGCCCTTAGACCAATGTCTGGCACAAAGGAAATACTATGTAAAGAGTTAGTGACTCTCTCTCCTACTACTGAAGGAGATAAAGCCAGTTGTCTTATGCAAACAAGAAAAACAATCAAAATACATTTGTATTCCATAAAGGAATAGCCTAATGCAGAGACCCTTTAAAAGGCATAATAAAGAAATGCATCTCTTTCTGCTCTGTCAAGAGTGATTTGACTGCTCTCCTTTTAACAGCCCAGACGAGATTCTAGAGGGTCACACAAGCAGGAGGTTATCTGGTGAAGTTCCAGCCAAGAAATTCAGGAAAAGACAAAGGTCCCAGCCCTCACTCTGTCACTAACTTGCTGATTGACTTTGGAGAAGACATCTAACCTTAAATAATCTCAGTGATGTTCTTTGAAAATAGAAAATGAACAGCATAGAGAAACTGGGTCCAGAAATCTTAAATGCTTACATACCACCAATATTTTATGACCCTACATATTTATAGCATATGGAAATCTACAATTGCAAAGTAGAAAAACTCAATTAATGTTAAGAAACTTGCTGCACTATGGTTGTTATTCACTTTCATATTTTCAGGGGCTAAAGGTAGGAAAAAAGAGTAGCTCTTCTGGTACACAATCTCAAACCATTTGTCACTAGACTTTTCATCAGAATCTCCTTGGATGCTCTATTTCCAGGAGAAGCTTAGCAATTAACACAAATAAGGAATATGAATCCACTGAGTGAAGACAATCATAAAGCACTCAACAATTAAATATATGTTAGTTTCACATGCATTCATCATCTCATATAATCCCACCGCAACTGTGGGAGTTAGTTGTCACTATCTCCATTTCATATATAACAAATTGACGCTCAAAAAGATAAAGTGACTGGCCTATGTAACAGTTTCTAGACTACTCAAGCAATGGTGCTTCTATCCCATTAAAGCTGCCATTTTTAAAAAATTGGGCACGTGAACAATTCTCCCACCCCACAAACTTCTAGCAATTGTGAATAAAATAGATTTCTAATACAGCAGAAAGAAGCTGATAACTAATTAACAATTGACAACTGAAATGTTGTGTGTATTATCCTAATAGCCTTTAAAACCCCATTGGTATTTTTGAAATGAATTCTACCTACCTGTTTTCTGAGGGGACATGCAGTCAAATAAAATTCAATGTCAGGTGACTTGCATCTAAAATAAATAATCTCACCTTACAGCTTTATCTAAATTCTATATTAAGTAAGGCTCTGAGTACATAATCTGATACTTTCCCTTTGAAGCACTACTGGCTCCTTATAAAAAATGATTACATAATAGTTCTTACCAAGGAATTATGTGGATACTCACCGAATGTTAACCAGCTACAAAAGATTTACTTCGGTTAAAAGTAAAAAGTACAAATCATAAGAATAATATAGACCTAGGTGATATAGTTAAGACAGAAAGTGACACCTTACTTTAAATCTTGCATGATGAAAAACACTGGCAAAACTGAGGATGTGTTAATGATAATGGCTTCAAACATCTGCTAAATGTTCCCATTTATTCCAGTTCAACTGGCAGGACCATAGCACTGACAGAGAACAAACAGCAAACTAAGAAGGATCTAAGATGAATATGTAACATACTACATACTCAGTCTCATATTTCATTTCCCACCAGTCCATTATATTATTGCATTTGACATATAATTAAACTATATTTTATATTAACAATCCTCAACATAGAAACTTTGTGCTGCCAATTAAACTATACGTTGCCATTAGTGATTAGACATGATTTTGTATTTCATCTTTTTTAAAAACTGATGTTCATTGCGTCAATTACACTACAATACTCTGTGACAGAACAAATCCGGTTTGATAGTAGGCAGTAGTCATGTCTCATAATTATTTTATACTTTCCCATTACAATGTACTTGAGTCCTATGGAAAGGGACAGCAAATGAGGTTGAAGAAGGAAAACAATTACCCATAATAAGGAGTTTTATTAGATTTTTCATCACAGGGAAAATTGTACTTCGCTTTTGTCTCCTCCTACCCCTTTAATTATCCCCCTTTATCCACTCTTTGCCAATTCATCTCTAAAAGGCAAGACATCTGTTAACCACAAGACATCTGTTACCCACATCAGCTAAAGGATGTGCACATTCCTAACCGACCAGAAAATAAATATTCATCCATATTTACATGTGATGGCTAGCACACCCTGGTGTCCAGAAATATAAAAACCATCCAACTACAAAGAAAGAACCGAATTTATTGATCTGCATTTATGCGCTATTCTTCTTAGAAAGCCAAATATTTGCTTGGCAAACATTAGGTGTTTCGCATTAGACAGTACTTTCAATATGTTGGTTACGTACTACTATGTTTCCTATATTTGGGGTCTATATGCTAAAATTAACCAGTGCTTAACATAAACATCTGACTTAAACTCCTTCTTCTTTTCCAGACATTAGCTTATTCAATTTCTCTAGTTTTAGACCAGGCTATGAAACATAAAATATTTTTTTAATTCAGAAAACTGTCTCAGATTTGACCTGCTGAATATGTAATCTTTTCATCATTTGCAGGCTCCTGAGTTAACAAAGGGAACAATTCAAGCTTTTTAGTGTGCTGAATATGAAAAGTACAGCAGCAGGAAAGAAGCCAGGAAATCTAGCCCTAATAAATCTGAAGGAAAGCCAGACAGGTCAAAGGAAATCAGGCAAAGACCTAGCTTCCTTTTCTATTCCTTGTCAAAATTTTATTTTGTCATGTGGTCATTTCAAAGCATTCACCTTTCTTAATGGTAAGGAAAAATAGAAGAAAGAAAGAAAATAGGATTAATAAAATATGGGCAAACCACATTGCCATGTATGTACCTATGCAACAATCCTGCATGATCTGCACATGTACCCCAGAACCTAAAGTACAATAAAATATATATATATTAAATAAATAAAATATGGGCAATATAAATGCAAATTTTTTGGCCAAATGAGCTTTCAGTAAAAATTCAGCTGGTAGAAATACTACTTCTCAGGCTGCAAGCAAAAAAATCACAACTCCACAAATACGGGAAAACACCCATCACAAAGAAAAACTGTTGCTTTGCACAAAGTAGCAATTACTTTCCCTGTTAAAGAAGCCCTCACCCTTATAGGTGAGAAGGAATAGAATCACCCTACCAGCGGGGATTCTGTCCAGGAGAACTGCTTAAACTTCCAGCTGTAGAGTTCAATTTAGTTAAGAGTTCAGCACATCTTAAATTATTAGTAGTAACCATTTGAAATTTTCTCAGTCCAAGGGCAACACTGATAGAAATTGGAGGTTTTAGCTCACCTTTACCACCAGCCACCTAAGACTTCAAACAAGTTCCCCAATCTCTCCAGACCTTATTTTCCTCACCTGTAGAATGAAGAAGTCAAGAAGCAGCCTAGAAGACTTCTACAATCCTCTACTACTCTGAATTTGTGTCACAGTTCTTAATATAAGTGACTTAAGGATTATCTACGATAGATGAGAGAGCTGGGGTTGGGAATGTGAACAGGATAGGTCTGTGCCCCCAAATTCAGTGAGTGAGAGAATTCTACTGGTTTATAAATCAGCAAAACTTCTCTAATTAATATTAAATATTGTTTTTCTTATACTATATGTATCACATGAGAATTGAATGTGCTTTCCAATATCAGCATGAAATTTGGGGGCAATGGGAGGAAAGTGATGGAGGCCTGAAAATGTTCATAGCCTCTCTGAGTTATGTGAGACATCTTGAGACTGTTGCTCAGTCCCTCAATCTTAGTATCCACAGGATCACAGAAATGGTACGCAAGACTAAAAGGGACAAAACAGCACCACACTTTAGCAATCGGATCACTCTACATTCTACTAAGTAGAAATGAAAATGTTTCCCAATAATATTTCAATACCTGACAGCAATTAGAGTTTAAAACTGGCTAGAATGATGTTATTTATTTACTTATTGCCTCAAATTTTTGAATAAATACAGAAAGGACACGTATGACAACACAGTGTCATAAAGCTTTCAGTGAAATTTAAAAACTTACTGGGAAAACGTCTCAGTTTAGCATTTTTGCTTACCAGAGTGGCGATTAACTGAAAGTTTCACATTTCAAAAAAGGCTTTTTACAGAAATATCATTAATAATCTTAGCTGTTAAGCTCTTCCAGAGTGGGACAATTATTAATCAACCATAAAGGGATACAACATACTCAAAATGGTTCATGACAAAAGTTATTCGTGTGGATTCTCTTAAAACATCCCTTTGAAAGGATGAAAATGCAGGATTCTTGGATAGGAAGATGGCAGCCTTCTTCTTCCTGCCTTTGGAGGTCAAGGCTTGACTGGGCAACAGGCTGGCAGGGGTGG
Source organism: Plecturocebus donacophilus (assembly GCA_004027715.1). Lineage (NCBI taxonomy): Eukaryota > Metazoa > Chordata > Mammalia > Primates > Pitheciidae > Plecturocebus > Plecturocebus donacophilus. The sequence continues at coordinate 19,393 of PVKP010006763.1, read as the reverse complement.
CAGTTGGTGATAACTGCTCTTGGTTACATAGCAGTGTCTCCAAGGCTGAACCTTTGTTTCCCTAGGGAGGATACAGACTACCTGGAGTCCTCTGACCCAGTTTAGACTTTGCAGCCATGTAGGGGAATAAAACAGACCCTATTTAAAGTGTCAAAGAAAAGAGTATTCCCAATCACAGGACACATTTCCTCTGCCACTCCTCACATATAATTCTTACTTAGTTTGTGAAGTTATTTTCTTACTCTGCAACCTAAATGGTTCCTCACCAAACTGTTCCCCAGTAATTGGGGTTTCTCAATCTATTGTCTTCTGCTTAAGATAATATTGTTGTTTAATGGATTTAGAATAAAGCAAAATCCACAATCATTATCATGACCTGATAGGCTAATAGTCTGGGTTCTTCCCACTCCTCCAACCTCATCTCTCATAACTCAGCCTTCCAGAGCACTGGTCTCCTTTTTGCGGCTGTAATATAACAAGTTTCCCACCTCAACAGCCTTTCTTCTTCTTGTTCCCTTTGCCTGCTTTGCCTGTTGTACTCTACCCTTTCTTCTCATTTTCCAGGTTTTAGCTCAAATGTCACTACCTCAGAGAAATCTTCACTGATTCCTCTTGTTCAAGGATCTGCTCCCCATCCTTCCTGCTATGTATCACAATCTGTAATTTGCTTTTTTATTTTTATTTATTTATTTTTGAGACGAAGTCTTGCTCTGTAGCCCAGGCTAGACTACAGTGGCACAATCTCAGCTCACTGCAACCTCCGACTCCAGGGTCCTGGTTCAAGCAATTCTCCTGCCTCAGCCTCCCAAGGAGCTGGGATTACAGGCACTTGCCACCATACCCAGATAGTTTTTTTATTTTTAGTAGAGACGGGGTTTCACCATGTTGGCCAGGCTGGTCTTGAACTCCTGACCTCGTGATTCAGCCGCCTCGGCCTCCCAAAGTGCTGGCATTACAGGCATAAGCCACCAAGCCCAGCCTCTTTGTTATTATATTAGCCCCACTAGGATGAAAACTTCTTGAGAGCAGGGCCCTTCTGTTTTACGTAACATCATATCCCCAACATTTAGAATAGGGTTTGACAGTGTGGTAAAAATTCAATAAAGATGTATTGAATTACAAATTGTAGAAAACTGCAAAGTACAGAAGAAATTTTTGTCCATGCTATTTAGCTCTTGGATGAATTTTAAAGTTTCTTCTCAGTTTGAAAGAGGTTTTTATAAAGATATAGAATAGATATGGAAATCCTTTGTCATATGTGTTACATGTAGCTCTTCCCACTTTGATATTTATTTGCATTTTTCCTAATACATTATCTTCATTAATTTGGGGAAAAAAAGATACTTGCCCCTTGCCAAAAAGAAGTCAAGTAATAACATGTAATATAAAGAAAGAACTAAAATAAAATATAGGATCACTCCTAATCTCATATCCCCCAAACCATTACTGTTAAAAACCTCTCCACATATTACTCTGTGGAGTTTTACATTAGATATGCATAGTGATGTTCTCATTAAAATCCTAATAACATGATAGATGGAAACTGTGTCTATCAATATTTTACTCTGCAATTTCTTATTTTGCTTTGAAGCTTAGAAAATCTCCCATCCAGATACTTTCTAAACAGTCAATATTTTCTTTCACTTACTGACTTGATTTTTAGACACTTAAATATATATGGAATTTTGATATGTATCATCCAAATCGTAGATACAAATCTCCTTGACAATGGTAAGTGAATTACTTTATGGCAAGTCTTTAGATAAATATTTTACATCGTTGTTTAAAGACTATTTTACTACATGCCAAACTCTTCCGCAAACAGTCAAGACAGGGAGGGAGGGAGAGAGGAGAGAGAAAAGACATGCACTAAAGGAACTTGGCCGTGTAGGTTAAAGGATGTCAGGACAGTGTGGTAAACTGAGCCAGGGACACATGTACGAGCTGTGAGCTGCACTGGGACGCAGAGGTGGAGCACTACTGAATCCGGCTGAGGCTGGGGTAAGAGATAGGGCACGGGATGGGAGGGTTTCTTGGAGGAGAATCTTGAGAAGTACACTTGTTCACCCTTGCAGCCGTTCAGAGGTCCTCTCAGCGGTCCTCCAAGACCGTCGAACCAGCAGCCACCAGCCTGAGGAAACCGCGACAGTCCCCCGCCACCCCACCACCAGGCAATGTGAAAAATACCTCCTGCTGTGAGGTGGCACTGCATGGGAACTAACCTGCCCCCAATTTGTCAGGGTGGTCAAACTCACTCCCCTGATGGAACTCCATTCCCAGTCCCAGCCTGCTTCCCACCCCAGCAAGGACCTTGGCACCCCGGCCCGCCCCTGCGGAGCTCCCCTTGCCTGGACTTGAAGGTTGGAGCTCGGAGGCCTCCCCCAAGAGCAGCAGCCAGGGGCTTCCGCCTCCCCTTCGCCTGATGAGTTTGTGGAGGGGCAAGCACCCTGGGGTCGCCGGGACGCCCTAGCTGTCCGCTGGACCTTGGCGCAGTGAGTTCGGTCCTGACGACAGCTCCCGCGGGGTTCCGCCACCTCCCCGAGGGCAGCGCAACCCCAGGGAGACTTTCTCCGACGGCTTCCCGGCGCACCCGGGTACCATCTAGCGGCAGCAGACGCAGGACGCAGGCTATTTTTTATAGGATGACCTCCAATCCGGATTTGCATTTCTCAAGCATTTTTAAAACTCATGTCTCTTTAAAATGATAAGATCTCACAATCTCGATTTTCTGTTATTTGAAATTTTAAAATAAAATGCCTTATCTAGAAGCAAATCAACGCAGAGATGATTTGAGGATGCTTTTTCATTTGGAAATAGTAGCCCTCCACTCTCTAACACCCTTGAAGATAACCATTCTAACCTGGGAGGATTTGCTAGACCGGTATTTATTAAGAGAAATCTCTTGTTTGCATCAAAAGATTCCACTCATCCAAATATTGCCAGTGAAGTCTTTCTAAATTGTAAGAAGAAATGAGAAACTGATAATTAAGCCCTTTATGTGTTTTATAATTTGCATATTCACTTAGGTCCTATTGGTCTTATAGCTGTTATATTTTTGCTCACATAAAATCATACCTGATAATGGTGGTTACCAGATTTGGAAATTTCAATGACCAGTAAAATTTCAAAAATAATTTGGGGACCCAACGAAGGGTTACACCAAATTTTTATGTTGTCAAGAAAGAACATTGAAAAAATAAAGTATTCTCTATTACCATCATTTCAAAGAAGTCGATTCACTTGATTTAATCATTTCACACTGTATACATATCAAAACAACACATTATATCTCATAAACACATATAATTATGATTTATTAATTAAAAGTAATATTTATTAAAATAAAAATGAAACAGCTCACATTTAAAAACAAAAAAGCATTATAATACCAATCAGGAATGTAAAGACATAAATCCCAGAATTAAGATCTGACTTTACCAAAATCAAGGATATCTTTTAAAAATCTGAAATGTGGGTAAACATAATTGTATTTTATAATGTTACCTTTCTTTTAATAGTCTTTTTTTTTTTTTTTGAGATCAAGTGGCACTATCTCGGTTCACTACAACCTCCACATCCCAGGTTCTAGTGATTCTCCTGCCTCAGCCTCCTGAGTAGCTAGGATTACAGGGGCGCGCCACCACAACCAGCTAATTTTGTATTTTTAGTAGAGGTAGGCTTTCACTATGTTGGCCAGGCTGGTCTCGAACTCCTGACTTTAAATGATCCACCCATCTTGGCCTCCCAAAGTGCTCAGATTACAGGCATGAGTCACTCGCCCAGCTTTACTAGACTTTTCTAATACATATTATTAATCTGGGGATTGACTGTATCAGAAAGTGGAGCATGAGTGTCCAACCTGTTATTCTTCCAACCTGTTTTGTTCACAATTAATGGCCATACTCCACATGGAAATGCTGTCTCAAGTGGAAGGGCCAAACTTCCATAGTGCTATTTTTACTCAATATGGAATATTCTGCAAACTGAAAAAAGGTGAATAATAATAGCCACCCACTCCAACCTATAGAGAAAGTTAATAATGGCGGACCAGGTGTCTAGCTAACAAGGGACGTCTCTGCCCAGGGAACAGGGCTGCTGAGCTTTCCCAGCTCAACAAACTCATTCTAGACAGATGTTCACCTATCAGAAATTCACCCGGCAATGCCTCCATCAGTACTGGAGCACAAATCTTAACACTGTATTTGATCAACCTGCACATTTAAGTCTATTTTACAGGATTTGGAAGACAGTATGCATCTTTTGAATTAGTACAGTCCTTTGTTCAATATATTGTTTGTCAAATCTATGATTTACTTGATGATTAACTCCTGATCAATAATCAGCTTCTGAAGGATACTATTTCCATCAATATCTTGCAGTGATAAGCAGGGATTCCTATTCTGTAGCATGGAAAGGTGAACCTGTGTAAAGAAAAAAATACCACAGGGTCCCTGATCTAGTCCAGGGCATTTAGGGAATAAATTAGAAGACTTGGGACTCTAATCTTAGTTATAGTAATATGGCCTGTGGGCCTTATGTGTTCAACTGATCTGTCCAAGAAAGAATTCAATTAGATGATCTCTAATATGCCTTCCAGTTCTAAAGTTCTATACCCCTAAAAGCAGAAGGCACCAATGGCCACCGTCTAGTATCAGTAAGAGCAATATGAATGATAGCATACCCAGAAAACCAAGTTGTTGCCCTAGAATCACAGTTAAGGAAGAAAACTGTTCAGGAGAATAATATATTATGATAAAGACTGACATAAATAATCAGAGTTCATATTTTGGAGGTCTGTCAAGTCACTGAAATCTAGTTTTGTATTTTCAATCTCTATTAAAGTAGAGAAGATAGAAACCAAATGAGAGAAAAGCAGAGTTTGGTGATGAAAGGAGCACATGGCATATTCAATTTATTTGGGAAAGATGCCATGGAATACAAAAAGTTAACGAAGAAAACATGAACTTCCAAACTGAAAGCGAAGAAGGCCCTGACTTTTTAAAAGAAAGCTATTAAAAGTAACCAGTAAGTAATCAACAATTGATAGTCATATTACACAGTTACAAGATTGAAGAGACAGAAAAAGACAGAACTGTCTATCTCAACTTTAGAATGAAAGTAGCAAAGAAAATTGAAAAGGTAAAGTCCTCAAGGGTTCTGAGGGGCTCACTTGTCAGAAATTTTCATCACAATCCAGTTACATATTTATATATGATCAGATATGGTAAAAAATAGATAATTCTCAATCTAGAAATAAAAGGAAAGTATCCTAAGTAATAAGCTAATCTAGCTAAAAATAGAGTGGCAAGCTCAGGACCGAAAAGGGAAGAGGAAGACAAGTGATTTGGAAGAATCCTTTTGTTTTATTAAGGCTGATCCCAGCTGGGCATCTTTCCAATGTTGACCATGAGGCTCAAAAGTTTAGCTTTTCAGCATAATATGAAGAATCATATATTGTGCAAACATAAAAAGGGCAGCATCACCACCTCTCCCTTCAAAGAAGATGGGTGGGAATGGGAGCTGATGAATGGGAAGCACACTTTTAAAATCCATAATGTTTTCTGAAAAACATAATTCTTAGACTTCTAGGAATTATAATAACTATTTTTAAAAATAGGTTGCAGGCTGGTCGAGGTGGCTCGCGCCTGTAATTCCAGCACTTTGGGAGGCTGAGGCCAGCAGATCACTTGAGGTCAGGAGTTCGAGGCCAGCCTAGCCAATATGGTGAAACACCATCTCTACTAAAAATATAAAATTAGCCAGGCGTGGTGGCAAGCACCAGTAATCCCAGCTACTCAGGAGGCTGAGGCATGAGAATCGCTTGAACCCAGAAGGTGGAGGTTGCAGTGAGCCAAGGTTGCACCACTGCACTCTAGCTTGGGTGATTAAAAAAAAAAAAACAGAAGAAGGTAGGTTACATGGTTTCTCCTGGTTCCTTTTATCTATCAAGATACTACTAAGTAAAATAACTGCCTGTTTCTTTTTTTGCAGCTGCACAAATATATTTTAAGACATAAAAGTAAAAAAATGAGAAAACATAAGAAAGAAGTTATAGTACCTCCAAAAAAGTCTCAAAGAACTCATGTTAGCCAGAACAAAAGGAAAGTCTAAGGTAGGTCATCTGTGTCTTGCTGCTTCTTTTATAGTGATATAAAACAAAACAAAAGCTATTACAAAGAAACAAACAAAAACCTTCTGTTTGTAGTTGTGTTTGAGTTTAACATTGTTGGAATTCAGCAAGGTGTAGTAAAAAAGATCCTGCACTTTGGAAAATGTGTATCTGTAGTTCTAATCCTGAGCCACCCCTAACCCCACTGTGCAGCCTGAGATGTTACCACACCTCTCTAAATCTGTCCATGCACTGATGAAGGAGGGATAATAGTTCTTATCTCACAGGATTATTATGAAAATTTTAAAAAGAGATATTCTCGATAACACATTTAACACACCACAGATGTAAAAAAAAATGAAAATGAAAAAATGAACACCCGAAAATTAAGCTCCTGCTATTACAAGTTATGGGCTATTCAGGGCTCAACATTTAAGGCACAAACCACACTCCTTAAAAATAACTTTTAGTGTTTCTCACAACTTTCTGGTTCTAATTAACATTTTCCTTGGTAGTGACACTGCCACACTAAGGTGATAAAATCAGCAGTTCCAAATCAAGATAGACATTTTTGTTAAAATAAAAAAAAATTGGCATCTGTACATAATGAAGGGGTAGCTGTATCTGGAACATTAACACCCATATTGGTTACTACACTAATATTTTTCCCTTTCAATCAATCATTTCTTGGATCTGATAATTTCAATAGGAAAATGAACAAAGTAAATGAACAGAGAAAGAAAAACTGTCAATAAACATGAAAAGTTTAAATCTCACTAATAAAACAGAAAATTAATGCAAAGACATAACTTTCATTTGCCAACTTGGAAATGATTTTGTCAATTATAACACACAGAAATGGCTGGGCGGGGTTGGTCAACAAAATTTCATCTTCATACACAGTTGGTAGAGTATCAATTGGTACAAACTTTTAGATGTACAATCTGAAATATTTGTCTTGAGTCCTAAGAATATTTATGATATTTGTGGTTGTAGTTCTACTTCCACATGAAATAAACACAAAAGTTTAATACTCCCATTACAGAGTTGTTATTCACAAAAACAAAAAACAGAAATAGACTAAACACTCCCATGTCAAGTAATATCCTCCTTTTTAGTAATATTTATTTAGATTGGAACTTGCTCACTGTAAATATTAAATGAAAAGTAACATAATTAAACATATAGGATAAGATCTCAATTTTTATATATGCATTGAAATAATAGAAGGAAATACATTCAACTATTAATAGTGGTTATCTCTGAAGTATGGTATTAAAGATGAATTTTATATTTTTCTACATTTTTTCCTAATTTCCTATAAAGAACATATTAATATGCTGTAATCAGGGATTAATATTATTTTGTTAAAGTCATTTCTTGTTCTGTCAAAGTATTTCGTTCACAGGGCTAACCATATCACAGAGACATCTTCAGTCAGCTTTTCAGCAAAGGCCTCTAAAATAACCCTGATAGTGGGGTCTGGATAAACACCCACAGGTTTGACTGCCACACTACACCATAGCTACAGCAAATCTGATTTTAAGTCCAAAAATTGGAATGTGTGGTCTGAAATAGGCTAGCATACTTGAAAGCAGGGCTGTCCCTGAAAATTCAGATACACCATCATCATAAAATGACTCTCACTCTACATGGAAACTTACCGGATCTTTGTGACACAAATAAGACTAGCCTAGCTTGATGATATTTCCATAACTTTTCCTCTTACCTTTTAATTGTTGAGAGAGGGTTACAACAGATATAGTGATTTTCCCTAACTGAAAAAGATAATCAAGAAAATGCTGACTGCCCACTATGTGCATGGCACTGTATTCAACAAGGGGTACCTCTAATTTGACTCAGCAAAATAGGTTTGTTAACACATTAATGATCCTCTGTAGAGACTGCAGATGCAAGCAAAATTTTCCATAAGCAAGCTTAATTCTATAGTAAAGCGAGAAAAGGAGTCCAAGTAGCCCATAAGTGTTCCCCTTTAGGTGATAAATGACCTTTCAAATACAACCAAGTGCTTTCACCTAAAAGGATAGGTGAGCAAATGTTGCATTTACAATGAACTTTATCTATGCACAGATAATGTCCCTGACTGCAATTTCCTTTGCTAAGAGATCACTATTCCATGCTAACAAATTAAACATAACCTAATTTATCCTAATTTGATTTCATTTCTATCTACTTAATGCCAATTTGCAGAATGAAGATTATACAGACAAAAAAAATTTAATATGTACAGAAATTTCTTACTTTCAAAGAAGTTATAAAACATGGGTAAATTTTAATTATTTGTAATTTAAAACTATTTCTATTTAATTAATGTTATAACTGCACATGGCAAAAAAAAATAGTATAGGAAGAATTTAAAAGAAGAGCATTCAACTAGTGATCCACATCTCCCCACTCTCACTTCCCAGAGGTGTCCACTTTTAACTATTGTTGTTATTCTTTAGGACACTATGTTAGGATATTAATTCTAAATATATATCTTATTAACCAATTTGAAACATTATCTGCTGACTTCGTGATCTGTATGATTTCTTAGTTTATCTATAGGCTCTCCAATTTGAGGAGGAGAGCCAGGTTTATTGAGATGTAATTTACATATATTACATATAATTATTTACATATTGAGATATAATTTACATATATTACATTATTTACATATTGATATAATTTTTATATATTACATATATATGTATATAATTTACATATAATTATATATTTATATTATATAATTTATATATAATATGTATATAATTTACAATAATATAATAATTTACATATATTACATTATTTACATATTGAGGTATAATTTACATATATTACATATAATTATTGAGATGTAATTTACATAAAATAACTGCCTGTTTCTTTTTTTGCAGCTGCACAAATATATTTTAAGACATAAAAGTAAAAAAATGAGAAAACATAAGAAAGAAGTTATAGTACCTCCAAAAAAGTCTCAAAGAACTCATGTTAGCCATTGACTGCCTTTGTCAATACCACAGTCTTATAGATTTTGACTGAAACTTTGCAATCTATAGACCAATTTGGAGAAAATTAATGAATTGACAACACTGAGCCATTGATTTTGTGCATATAGTACAATAGGCCCTCAATATCTGCTGGGAATTTGTTCCATGACCCCTGAGGATATTGAAATCCATGGATGTACAAGTCTCATAAAAACAGCGTATTTGCTTATAATCTCTGGACATCCTCCCCTATACTTCATTTTACTTTTATTTAAGTATTTATTGACACATAATGTTTTACTTACTTGTGAGGTACATATGAGTGTTTGTTACATGCATAGAATGTATAAGAGTCAAGTCAGGGTATCCATCACCTTGAGATTTATCATTTCTATGTGTTGGTAATATTTCAAGTCCCCTCTTCTAGTTACTTTGAAATATACAATATATTGTTGGAAAATATAGTAACCCTAACCTGCTATCAAACATCAGAACTTATTTCTTCTAAATAACTGTATGTTTGTACACATTAACAAATGCCTCTTTAGCCTCCCCTCCCACTTTCCCTCCTTCCAAGCTTTTGGTATCTATCATTCTAATCTCTATGTTCCTGATAGTAAGTTTTTTAGCTCCCACATATAAATGAGAACATATGGCATTTGTCTTTCTATACCTGGCTTATTTCACTTGACATAACGACCTCCAATTCCATCATGTTGCTGCAAATAACATGGTTACATTCTGTTTTATGGCTGAACAATATTCCATCATGTGTGTATATATATACCACATTTTCTTTATCCATTCATTCACTGATGGACATTTAGACTGATTCCACAATGTAGGTTTTGAATAGCACTGTGATAAACATGTCAGTGCAGGTAACCCTTTGATGTAGTGATTTATTTGCTTTGGATAAATACCCAATAGTGGGACTGCTGGATTGAATGGTAGTTCTAACTTTAGATTTTTAAGGACTCTTCATGCTGTTTTCCACAGTGATTGTGTTAATTTACATTCCCACCCACAGTGTATAACAGTTCACTTTTCTCTGGATATTTTGCCAGCATCTTTTCTTTTTTTTTTTTTTTTTTTTTTTTTTTTTTTTTTTTTTTGTCTTTTTACTAATAGCCATTCTAACTGGGATCAGATGATATCTCATGTTAGTTTTGATTTGCATTTGCCTGATGATCAGTGATGCTGAGCATTTTTTCATATACCTGTTGGCCATTTGTATGTCTTCTTTTGAGAAAGGTCTATTCATAAACCTTTGCCCATAATAGGATTATTTGTTTGTTTGTTTTTGCTGTTGAGTTTGGGTTCATTTTATATTCTGAATATTAGTCCCCTGTCAAATAAGAAATTTACAAATATTCTCTTTCATTTAACAGGTTGTCTCTTCACTCTGTTGATTGTTTCTTTTGCTATACAGAAGCTTTTTTAGTTTAACATAGTCCCATTTTTCTATTTTTGTTTTTGTTGCTTGTTCTTTCAAGGTCTTAGCCATAAAATCTTTGCCTAGACCAATGTCATAAAGTGTTTCCCCAATGTTTTCTTCTAGTAGTTTTACAGTTTCTGGTTTTACATTTAAACCTGTAATCCATGTGAAGTTTTTGTGTACATTGAGGACTAGGGGTCCAGTTTCATTCTTCTGAATATAATTACCCACTTCTCCCAGTATTGTTCATTAAAGAAGGTCTTTTCCCCCAATGTGTATTCATGGAAGCTTTGTTGAAGATCAGCTGGCTCTGAATACGTGGATTTATTTCTGAGTTCTCTATTCTGTTTCATTGGTCTATGTGTCTATTTTTATAGCAATACCATGCTGCTTGGTCACTATAGCCTTCCAATATGTTTTGAAGTCAGTTAGGATGGTGTCTCCAGCTTTGCTCTTTTTGCTTAGAATTGTTTTGGTTATCTGGGCTCTTTTTTGGTTCTATATGAATTTTAGAATTCTTTTTTTATATTTCTGTGAAAAATGACATTTGGTCACTATAGCCTTCCAATATGTTTTGAAGTCAGTTAGGATGATGTCTCCAGCTTTGCTCTTTTTGCTTAGAATTGTTTTGGTTATCTGGGCTCTTTTTTGATTCCATATGAATTTTAGGATTCTTTTTTTTATGTTTCTGTGAAAAAATGACATTAGTATTTTGAGAGAAATTGCACTAAATCTATAGATACCTTTAGGTAGTATGGTCATTTTAACAATACTAACTCTTCAGATCCATGAGCATGGAATGTCTTTTCATTTTCTCGTGTCCTTTTCAATTTCTTTCATCAGGGTTTGGTGGTTTTACTTGTAAAGATGTTTTACATTCTTGGTTGTTTATTCCTATATATTTTTGTAGGTATTTTAAATGACAGTGCCTTCCTGATTTTTTCTTAGCTATTTCATTATTGGAGCATATAAATGCTACTTATTTTTGAATGTCAGTTTTGTATCTTCCACCTTTACTGAATTGAACAGTTCTAGGATTTTTTTTTTGGTGGAGGCTTTTGATTTTTCTAAATATAAGATCATGTCTTCTGCAAAGAGGGATAATTTAATTTCGCATTTCCAATTAGGATGCCTTTTATTTCTTTCTCTGGTCTGACTGCTCTGTCTGGGACTTCCAATCTTATGGTGAAAAGGAGTGGTGAGAGTGGGCATTCTTGTCTTGTTCCAGTTCTTGCAGGAAAGGCTTTCAACTTTTCCCCATTCAGTATGATGTTACCTGTCAGTTTGTCACATATTACTTTTATTATTTTGAGGTATATGCCTTCCATGCATAGATTATTGAGAGTTTTTTAAAGAGTTGTTAAATTTTATTGAATACTTTTTCTGCATCTATTGAAATAATCATATGATCTTTATAGTCTTCATGCCGTTGATGTGAGGTATAACATTTATCAATTTATGTATGTTGAGCCATTCTTGCATCCCTGATGCAAATCTCACCTGATCATGATATGTTATCTTTTTGATATGCTGTTAGATTCAGTTTGTTAGTATTTTGTGGAGGATTTTTGCAACTTTCTTCATCAGGAATATTGATTGGCATGTAGATTTCTTTTTTTCATTGTGTCGTTATCTAGTGCTACCAGGATATTGCTGGCCTTGAAAAATGAGTTAAGGAGAATTTCCTGCTCTTCAAGTTTTTCTAATAGTTTGAGGATAACTGGTTTTTGATCTTCTTTATATGTTTGGTAGAATTCCACAGTGAATCCATCTAGTTCTGGGCTTTTCCTTGTTAGGTGACTTTTCATTACAACTCAATCTCACTACTTGTTATTGATCTATTCTGGTTTTCTATTTCTTTCTGATTCAATCTTGATAGCCTGTATGTTTCCAGAAATTTATCCATTTCCTCTATGTTTTTCAGTTTGTTACTTTATAGCTGTTCATAACAGTCTCTGATAGTCTTTTGTATTTTTGGGTATCAATTATAGTATCTCCTTTTTCATTTCTGATTTTATTTGTTCTTCTCTCTTTATTCCTTAGTCTAGTTAACAGTTTATCATTTTTGTTTTTGTTTTCAAAGAGCCAATTTTTTACCTCATTGATCTTTGAATTTCTTTTTTGTTATTTAGTTCATTTAGTTTTGCTGTAATCTTAATTTTCTTCTGTTAATTTGGGGTTTGGTTTGCTCTTGCTTTTCTAGTTCATTGAGGTGCCTTGTCAGGTTATTTGAAATCTGATATGTTTCTTTTAGTGTGGGCATTTATTGCTAAAAACTTCTCTGTTACCACTGCTTTTGCTATATCCCACAGGTTTTGATATGCTGTGTTTCCATTTTCATTGGTTTCAGACTCTTTTTAAATTTCCATCTTCATTTCTTCCTTGACTCAGTGGTTGTTTAGGAGCATGTTGTTTAATTCCCATGTATTTGTATTGTTTCCAAATTTCCTCTTGGTATTGATTTCTAGTTTTATTCCATTGTGGTCTGAGAAGACACTTGATATTATTTTAATTTTATAAAATTTGTTGAGGCTTGTTTTGCAACCTAACATATAATCTCTCCTGAAGAATGTTCCATGTGTTGATGCAAAAGATGAATATTCTGCAGTTGTTGGATAGAATGTTCTGTATATGTTTGTTAGGTCCATTTGGCCTAAGGTCCAGTTTAAATCCAATGTTTCTTTGTTCATTTTCTGTCTAGATAAACTGTCTAATGATGAAGTGGGATACTGAAGTCTCCCACTATTAATGTATTGCAGTCTCGCTCTCTCTTTAGATCTAGTAATATGTGATTCATGAGTCTGGGTGCATGCATACTTAGAATTGTTATATCTGCTTGCTGGATTTATCCCTTTAAAATTATATAATGATATTCTTTGTCTTCTTTTTTACTGCTCTTGACTTAAAGTCTCTATTACTTGATATAAGTATAATGACTCCTGTTCACTTTTGGTTTCTGTTTGTATGAAATACCTTTTTCATCCCTTTACTTTCAGTGTATATGTGTCTTTACAGCTAAAGTGCATTTCTTATAGGCAGTGTATAGTTTGGATTATTTTTATTTTTATCTAATCAGCCAGTCTGTATCTTTCAAGTAGAGAATTTAATCCATTTCTATTGAAGGTCGTTATTGATATGTGAGGTTCTGTTCCTGTCATATCGTTAATTGTTTTCTAGTTGTTTTATAACTTCTTTGTTCCTTTTTCTCTTAATATTTGTCCTTGTGGTTTAGTGGTTCTGTAGTGATCCTCTTTGAGTTATTTCTCTTTGTAATATGTGTGTTTGTCATACTAGTGAGTTTTATACTTTCATGTGTTTTCATGGTGGTAATCTTTTTCATGATGGTTGTCTTTTTGCTTCCAGGTTTAGGACTCCCTTGAGCATTTCTTATAGTGGTGATAAATTCCCTAAGCATTTACTTGTCTAGGAAAGACTTCATTTCTCCTTCATTTGTGAAGGATAATTTCACTGGATATAGTTTTCTTGTGTATCAGTTTTCTTCTTTCAGCATTTTAAATATATCATCCCATTCTCTCATGGCCTATAAGGTTTTTGTTGAGAATTCCACCTTTAAAAAGATGGGAGTTCCTTTATAGGTGACTAGACACTTTTGCTGTTTTTAGAATTCTCTTTTCTATTTGACTTTAGACAGCTTGATTATAATGTATCATGGAGAAGACATTTTTGTGCTGTATCTGTTTGGGGATTGTTGGGCCTCCTGTATTTGAAAGTCTAAATCTCTTGCTAGACCTGGGAAAGTTTTCATCTATTATTTCATTGGATAGGTTTTTAAATCCTTTTGTTGTCTCTTTACCTTCTGGGATACTAATAATTTATGAATTTGGTCCCTCTTTTGTGTTCCATATATTATAAAGAATTTGTTCATTCTTTTTTATTATCTTTATTTTTGTCTGACCAAACTTTTTTGAAAGACCTGTCTTCAAGTTCTGAGGTTCTTTCTTCTGCTTGATCTAGTCTTCTACTGAAGCTTTCAAATGCATTTTGTATTTCATTCATTAACTTCCTCAGTTCCAAGATTTCTTATGATATCTTTGGTAAATTTCTCTTTCATATCCTGAATTGTTTTTCTGATTTCTTTGTACTATTTTTGAAAGTTCTCTTGTATCTCACTGAGATTCTTTAAACTCAATAATTTTAATTCTTCATCTGGGATTTGTAGAATTCCTTTTTGATTGGGATATGTTGCTAGAGAATTATTATGTTCCCTTGAAGGTGTCATATGCCCTTGCTTTTTAATGTTTCTTGTGTTCTTACATTGATACCTGCACATCTGGTGCAATAGTCACTTCTTCCAGTTTTCCAAATTTCCTTTTGTAGCAGAGGACTTTTTCCTAAAGATGTATCTATGGCATAGGTTTGGGGTAGGGCCTTTCCTCTTTGATTTTGGGTTCATGTAGTAGTGTAGTCTCTGTATGACCTTTTTGCTGTAAACAGCATCAGTGGTATCTGATTTCTTCAGTGAGTTAATGTATGGTTATGAGTGGAGGCTCTGGTGAAGTTGTGCTGATGACAGGAATTCCAGGTGGGCCAGTCTTTAGGCATGAGTGGTGGCAACAGTGGTCTGAGCATGTCTGTCCTTAGACCCAGGGTGGTATATATTGGCTGTGATGTTAGTGGATCTAGATGGGTCTATTCTTGGGCCTCCAGGTAGCCTGCTTGGGATGCTGGCAGGGGAGTGGGTGGGATCTTGGGCCCCTGGTCAATAGGCTTGTTATGGACAGTGGCAATAGAAGTGGTAGGACAACTTTCTGGGTCTTGAGCTGTGTGTGCTGGTGTTGGCAGTATCTGTGATGGGCTGGGTAGGCCACTTACCAGGCTCCTAGGTCGCATATGTGTGTATTTTGTCAGTGATGTTGACAGCAAGCTGGGTGGGCCAGTCTTCAAGTTCCTGAGGGGAGTGCACAGATGCCAGATGTAGTAAAATGGGCATGGTGATCTCCAGGCTCTCAGGCAGCATGCTTGGGCTCTGTGGTGGTGATGCCAGGGTAGGCAGGTCTGACCTTGGGCCCCTGGTAATATGCAGGGGCATCGGCTATAGTAGACAGGCTGAGGTAATCTGTGATGGAGGGTATAGAGAACATGACTCCAGGACTCACACTAGAGCACAGCATTCATGCTATTGGGGTAAATGGAGTTGCTGTCCCCTGTGGGTAGCTCTCAGGGTCTGAGAAGTGCACACTTCAGCTCTGGCAATAGCACTGGCCACAGCAATGTGTGGGGAACCTGTATTCAGGCCACATGCTAGAGTACAGAGGCTGTGCTCCTGGTGTGGGCAGAGCAGGTAACCGCAATCCCAAACAGGGAGCTCTTAGGTTCTAGGTAACACTTACTTCAGCTCCTGGCTGCAGCAGTGACTGCAATGTTTTGAGGGGTTAGTGGGGAGGGATCCTGCCCTCCTTGCATAGGTCCCAAAACAGAAGCTACATTGACAGTGGGGGCTCAGTCACCACTCACAGCCCCAGACAGGCAGCTCCAGAAAGGTAGCCCACCTCAGCCTCTGGCAGCAGCAAGGGCAGCTGTGGTGCAGTGGTGTGAGTGAGGAACAGGATCCCACTCTTCTATGGGCTAGCCTGAGCACAAGAGCCACTCTCAGTGGGAACAGGGTTGCTACTCCCAGCCCATCAGCACTCAGGGACACCCATCTCAACTCCTAGTGGCAGCAACTGCTGCAGCAGTGTGTGGAGTTGGGAAGGGGTCCCATTCTCTGATTGCAAGCCCAATGGCAAAGTCCATGCCACTGCTGGGGACAGGGTCACTTCTCACAGCTCCAGACAGGCAACTCTCAGGCTCTGGAAAGTGTATATACACTCTGGTTTCTTTTGTCCCAGGGGCCACCTCCTTGGTGTGCTGCACAGTTCTTTCCCCAGGAAGTAATACTCCATGTGGACTAGAATACTAAGGACCACACAGCACCTTTGGGTCCAGCCATCACTGTGCCACTGTAGCCCTCTGGCTAGGCACTGAGGAAAGTCAGGGGCGGCTTCCAGAATATAGAACTATAGGGGCTATGGTTACCAGGGCAGGATGAAGCCAAGCGACAGCAGGACTCACAATTATGCCATTTTGCAGCTGCTTAGGTCTCAGGAATGTGTGTGACCCAGGACAAGTTCTTGTCTAGTGTAATGTCCCTGCAGAATCTCCAGATCATTGTCCATGTTAATCTAAGGGTTCATATGGATAGAAGAGCTCTCTCATGGCAACAGTCTAGTGGGGACGTGGACTGCTAAGGATCTCTTACTTATCCATTGCCTGTAAGAAGGAGCCCCTCTGGGATCCCAGCCAATCTCAGCCACTGGCTGCTCACTTTCCTTTTTCTTCTGTGCCTCAGGTGTTTCCTGTGACTTCTCTATTTATCTCCAGTGATCTCTCCTAGATGTTCTATTCGAGGTCTGATTATCTGTTTGCAATTTTGGTTCTTCTTTCTGGGGAGGGTGAATGTCTAACATCTCTAGTCAGCCATCTTGACTCTTCTATACTTTAAATAATCTCTAGATTACTTATAATACCTAATGCTAT
Source organism: Plecturocebus donacophilus (assembly GCA_004027715.1). Classification (NCBI taxonomy): domain Eukaryota; kingdom Metazoa; phylum Chordata; class Mammalia; order Primates; family Pitheciidae; genus Plecturocebus; species Plecturocebus donacophilus. The sequence continues at coordinate 2,319 of PVKP010006763.1, read as the reverse complement.
ATAAATACTGTATTGTTTTTTATTTGCATTATTTTTATTGTTGCGTTGTTAATTTTTGTTTTTACCAAATATTTTCAATCTGCAGTTGTTTGAATCTGCAGATGTGAAACCCACAGATATGGAGGGCCAATTATATAGAATTCCATTCATTTAGGTTTACTTTAAATTATTTCGACTATTTTTTTTTTTTTTGAGATGGAGTAGTTCAGTGTTGTCATCTGGTTTTAAATGCATCTGCTGATATTGTCATATGATTTTTCTTTATTCTACTGAAATGGTGAATTGAAATATTAGATTTTTGAATGTTGAACCTGCCTTACGTTACTAGGACAAACTCCACTTGAAAAAGATGTATTATACTGTTGTTGTATTTTTGTTCAATTTGATAACATTTTGTTGAGGATTTTTGCATCTCTATGAGAGATACTGGTTTGTAGTTTTCTTTCATTGTGATATCTTTACCTAGTTTAGGTTTCAGTGTAATACTGGTTTTATAAAATAACCTGAAAGATGTTCCCTCCAGTTGCATACTCTGAAAGTTTATGTAGAATACACATTATTTTTTCCCAAAAATTTGTATAGAATTCACCAGTGAAGTCATGTAAGATTACAGTCTTTTTTGTTAGAAGTTTTCAAGCTTTGAGCTATAAAATGAATGTCTTTAATCTCTTTAGGACTATTCCGATTATCTACTATGTCTTGATTAGTCTTTGGGAATTTATATCTTTGAAGGAATTTGCTCTTTTACCTAAATTTTTGAATTGTGGACAAAATGCAATATTTCCTTATTTTTAGTTTTATGTCTGTAGAATGGATAGCAATGTCCTTTCATTTCTCACACCAGTAATTTGTGTATTCCCTCTATTTTCTTTGTAAATCTAGGTAAAGGTGGACCACTTTCACCTCTGAGTATTTAGAGGTTTGTTGCTTAATAAGTTCCTGTCGTTGATTGCTAGTTTGTTTCCTTCATGTTCAGAGAACATATTCGGTATTGTTTAATTTTTTAAAAATGTATTAGGTTTTTTCTGTGCCCCACAATATTGTCTATCTTGGCTAACATTCTACACACACTTTAAAATATGTATATTTTGCTGTTGTTAGTTGCAATGTTACATAAATGTCAATTAAATCAAGTTGGTTTAAATTATTTTTTAGATATTGTATATCCTTACTAAAGCTTGGTTCACTTATTCTATCAGATATGATAGGGGAGTTTGAAGACTCAAAATATAATTACAGATGTGTCTATTTCCCTTTCAGTTCTATCTATTGTTGTTTCATGCATTTTGAAGCTCTATGGCTAGAAGCATACACAACATTATGATACTTGTCAGTGAAGTGATATTTTTATCATTATGGAAAACTCTTGAAACATCTTTTGATGTCTACTTTGTTTGTTATTAATATAGCCACCCCAGCTTTCTTATAATTAGTGTTTGCATGGTATAATTTTTTCCATAGTTTTACTTTTAATCTCTTTTGTCTCTTTATATTTAAAGTGCACTGCTTATGTTAAAGTGGATTTCTTATGATAGCATATAGATTTTGCTTTTTTTACCCAGTCTGATAATCTCAGTCTTTTCATTGCTTTACTTAAACCATTTACATTTAATGTAATTATTGGTATGACTAAATTAAAATCTATCATATTGTTCATTGTTTTCTATTCACTGTTTTTGTTATCTTTGATATTTTATCATCATGTTTTTGGATTAATTATTTTTATTGCATTTTATTTATATTATTAGCTTATTATTTTTACCATTTGAAAAAATATTTTTAAGAGTTGCCCTTGCAGGTGGGCACAGTGATTCATGCCTATAATACTAGCATATTGGGAGGCCAAGGCAGGAGGATCACTTGAGGTCAGGAGTTCAAGACCAGCCTGAACACTGTAGCGACACCCTGCCTCTACTACTAATAATAATACAAAAATAAATACACAAAAAATGTGGCCAGGTGTAGTGTATGCTTTTGAGTGTTTGTGGGTTTTGTCTGTTTGTTTTGAGACAGGGTCTCACTTTGTCACCCAGGTTGGAGTGCAGTGACATGATCACAGCTCACTGCAGTCTTGACCTCCTGAGCTCAAGAGATTCTGCTACTTCGCCTCCCCAGTAGCTAGGACTACAGGTGTGCACAACCATATGTGGCTAATTTTTTAATTTTTTTTAAAGACCAGGTCTTGCTATGTTGCCTAGACTGGTCTCAAACTCCTGGGTACAAGTAATCCTTCCACTTTGGTTTCCCAAAGTGCTGGGATTACCTAAGTTTTTATTTATTGGAAAATGTCTATTTCTCTTTCATTTAAAAAAAAAAAAA
>PVKP010006762.1:0-81040 GCA_004027715.1 Plecturocebus donacophilus | reverse complement strand
CCTTTATCCTAGTTTAAAAAGTAACACAGAAAAGTGAACAGTGTTTTCTTCAGAGGCTGATAAGATTTCACTTGGCCTCTGCCACTTCTCCAGCCCTGTGACCTTGAAAAGATTACTTTAAAAAAATAAAAAGTTACCAGTTTCCTTCTCAGTGAAAAGAGCATAAAAATAGTTTCACCTTACTAAGGTAGTTGTGTGGATTAAATGAAATGTGTGCAAAGGATTTAGCAAAGTGGCACATTGTAAGTGTGCAGTAGCTGTAAGCATTTATTATTATATTCATTACTGAAACTCTTTCAAATAGATCCTGCAGTTATGAGCAACACTGGTTTTGTACATCCCCCGGAAATGGAGGCAAAAGAACAGCAGAGATTTGAACTATTTAATGAGACAACAAAATTGCTAGACACTTCTGTAGATTTTTTTTCTCAGCTCCTTTCTGTTGTTACTAGCTAGTTCTCAGGAAAAGCATGTGTACCTATTTAAAATTCCAATTACAAATAACACAAAGCCATTTCGATTTCATTTTAAGAACTGAATAAGGGAAAGACAATTTGTCGAGGAAACTAGGATGCTCCTCCAGCTCCTAGGAGAAGGGAGCTGAGGCTTCCCCACACACAGGGTGTACTCAGTTGGAGCTCTATGCCCACCGTGGGTGTCTGCTGCCAATTATTAGGCAGCTCAGAGCTGAGCCAATTTCTTCACTGAGGCAAACGTCCCTGGCTGGCATAGTAGTCAGTTCCTTCACCTCAGCGGTAAAAGGAAAGATAATATCTAACAAAATTTATTATTTTTCCTTTTAAATGTTATCCCCATTTCACTAACATGGCAAAACCCTGTCTGTACTAAAAATACAAAAATTAGCCAGGTGAGGTGGCAGGCACCTGTAATCCCAGCTACTCGAGAGATTAAGACAGCAAGAATTGCTTGAACCCGGGAGGTGGAGGTTGCAATGAGCCAAGGTGGTGCCACTGTACTCTATCCTGGGTAACCAAGCAAGACTATCTCAAAACAAAAACAAAACAACAACAACAACAAAAACAAACAAACAAAAAGTAAACATACAAAAATTAGTAGCCTTTCTATATCATTATAATGAAATAACTGGAAAAGAAATCAAGAAGGGAATTCCATTTATAATAGTTACAAAAAAGAAAATGCTTTGAAATAAATTTAATTGAGATGAAATATCTCTACAAGGAAAATTATAAAACACTGATGAAAGAAATCGAACAGGACACACACAAGAAAGGAAAGACATCTCATGCTCACGGATTAGAAAAAATAATATTGTTAAAATGATCATACTGTTCAAAGCAATATGCAGATGCAGTTCTATCTCTATCAAAATACCAATGTCATTTTTCATAAAATTAAAATAAATAATATTAGAATTTGTATAGAACAACAAAAAAAAAAGATCCCAAATTACCAAAGCAATCCTGAGCAAAAGAACAAAGCTGGAAGTATCACCTGATTTCAAAATATGTTACAAGGTTTTTGTTACAAATAACAAAAACAGCATGGTATTGATATAAAAATAGGCACATAGAACAATGGAACAGAATAGAAAACCCAGAAATTAATCTACATATTTCCAGCCAATTGATTTTTGACAAAGACACCAGTATCATATTCTGGGAAAAGGACACTCTCTTCAATAAATTGTGCTGGAAAATTGAATCATATGCAGAAGAATAAAACTGGACCCATATCTGTCACTATGTATGAAAACCAGCTCAAGATAGATTAAAGATTTAAATCTTAAACTGTAAGAATGCTAGAAAAAAAACAGAGGAGGAACACTTCAGGACATGGGACTAGGCAATAATTTTATGGCTAAGACCTCAAAAGCACTGACAACAAAATCAAAAATAGACAAACAGGACTATATTGAACTGAAAAGCTTCTGTACAGCCAAGGGCACAATCAACAAACAGAGTGAAGAGACAACATGTTGAAGGGGAGAAGATATTTGCAAAGTATTCATCTGACAAGGGACAAATATCCAGAATAGATGAGGAACTCACACAACTTAATAATAAAATACAAATAATCCTGTTAAAAAGTTTTTTTAAAAAGTGGGCAAAGGACATGAGTAAACATTTCTCAAAAGAAGACATACAAATGGCCAACAGATATATGAAAGAATGATTAGCATCACTAATCATCAGGGAAATGCAAATCAAAACACATATACATGATACATATTTAAAGTGATTGATATATAATAATATAATGCCTGGCCCTACTTTAGACTTCTTTATTCTTTTACATGACTTTCTGTTTTCCATTTATACCATACTACTGTGTCATACAACATTAGTCATTGGGACACCTTAATACATTTATTATCTGACAATACAAGCCCAACCTCACTATTCTTTTGTATACTTCTTCATTTACTCTCACTGATTTCTTTTGTATATAGGATTTCAAAATTATTTTTAAACATTCCTCCAAATTTTATTAGTATTTTTGAAATTACATTAAAATTACAAAATAATGTAAAGAGAATTAGCATCTTCATATCCTCATTCTTCTTATTTGGGACCACATTTCATCTATCACATTTTTTAAGTCTTATTTTATTTTTCCCAACGTTTTGTTTTAATTTTCTGCATATAGTTCCTATATATTAATTTTTTTTCCCTAAATGATCAGGTCTTTAAAATACTGGTGCATTTTCCTCTATAGTGGCAGAAGAAATAATTAGTACTTTTTACAGATTGTGTGAAACTGGTGTTATAGAAACTCTTCAGTACTAAATATAATCAGTTAATTATACAGTTTTCAATATTTCTAAAATATTAATGCATATTAGACAGGAGCAGTATCAAAGTAGACACTTCACTTTCATTAGTGTCCTCAGTGTTGTGAACTTTCTGCCAGAGCCAAGGTATTGAACAATCTTATTTTACAAAGAAAAAAAGCTATTATCATCTAATAAACCTAAAGTCTCTCAAAAGTCAGGTGAACATGATCACACCAATTACTAAGATGAATGCAACATTTCCTTTTTACACACTTAACGTCAAACAAACACAACATAAATACAATTATGTTTACTACACAATTAAAATACTTGTAAATCAGTCTCCCAATTGACATTATTTACATAAAAACTAAGATTATTTTATAGTATAACATAAAACATGTGGTGGCTCATGCCTGTAATCTCAGCACTTTGGGAAGCCGAGGCAGGCAGATCACAAGGTCGGGAATTCAGGACCAGGCTGACCAAGATGGTGAAACCCTGTCTATACTTAAAATACAAAAACTAGCTGGGCATGGTGGTGTGTGCAGGCGGAGGTTTCCATGAGCCAAGATCGCACCACTGCACTCTAGCCTGGGTAACAGAGCAAGATTCTGTATTGGAAAAATGAATGAATGAATGAATGATACTATTCAGAGGGACTTGAAAATACAATAGACTTTAGAAATCTGTGTTTTGGGAGAAACTCAACTATGTAAAAAGTTCTTTTTCTTCTCTTGCTGTGTAAAGCCAACTCCCTAAAACTTAAAATCAATGTTACTCTTTACCTATTTTGAAGTTTTAAGGTCTTATCCCTTCCATATTATAAATTAAAAATAACATTCTAATTTCTTTAATGTTCTTTTCATTATACTATTTGGTTTAGATGTATGGTAGCTACTCTAGGGTTTAATATGTACCTGTTTTTAAATTTTTTAAAATTTTCCTGAGTATATAGTAGGTGTATATAATATGAGTTACATGAGATATTTTGATACAGGCATGCAATGTCTCTATCTCCTTCATTTCTTGTCTGATCTTAGTTATTTCTTGTCTTCTGTTAGCTTTTGAGTTTTTTTGATTTTGCTCCTCTAACTCTTTCAATTTTGATGCTAGGGTGTTGATTTCAGATCTTCCCTTACTTCTCATGTGGGCATTTATTGCTATAAATTTCCCTCTAGACACTGCTTTGAATGTGTCCCAGAGATTCTGGTACATTGTGTCCTCATTCTCATTGGTTTCAAGGAACATTTTTATTTCTGCCTTCATTTCATTGTTTATCCAGTCGACATTCAGGAGCCAGTTGTTCTGCTTCCATAAAGTTGTGTGGTTTTTAGTTAGTTTCTTAATCCTGAGTTCTAATTTGATTGCACTGTGGTCTGTTAGACTGTTTGTTATGATTTCCATTCTTTTGCATTTGCTGAGGAGTGACTTACTTCCAATTATGTGGTCAATTTTAGAGTAAGTGTGATGTGCTGCTGAGAAGAATGTATATTCTGTGACTTTGGGGTGGAGAGTTCTGTAGATGTCTATTAGGTCCGCTTGTTCCAGTTCTATGTTCAAGTCCTGGATATCCTTGTTGATTTTCTGTCTCATTGATCTGTCTAATATTGACAGTGGAGTGTTAAAGTCTCCCACTATTATTGTGCAGGAGTCTAAGTCTCTTTGTAGGTCATTAAGAACTTGCTATTTGTATCTGGGTGCTCCTGTATCGGGTGCATATATATTTAGGATAGTTAGCTCTTCTTGTTGTATTGATCCTTTTAACATTATGTTATGCCCTTCTTTGTCTATTTTCATCTTTGTTGGTTTAAAATCCATTTTATCAGAGACTAGGATTGCAACTCCTGCTTTTTTTTTGCTCTCCATTTGTTTGGTAGATCTTCTTCCATCCCTTTATTTTGAGTCTATATGTGTCTTTGCATGTGAGATGGATCTCCTGAACACCACACAGCAATGGGTCTTGACTTTTTACTCAGTTTGCCAGTCTGTGTCTTTTGATTGGGGCACTTAGGCCATTTACATTTAATGTTAATATTGTTATGTGTGAATTTGATCTTGCCATTTTGTTATTGGTTGTTTTGCCCATTGGTCTATGCAGGTTCCTCATTGTTTCATTGGTCTTTACCAATTGGTTCATTTTTGCAGTGGGTGGTACTGGATGTTTTTTTCTGTGTTTAGTGCTTCCTTCAGGAACTCTTGTAAGGCAGGTCTGGTGACAATGAAATCTCTTAGTAATTGCTTGTCTGTAAAGGATTTTATTTCTCCTTCACTTATGAAGCTTAGTTTGGCTGGATATGAAATTCTAGGTTGAAATTTCTTTTCTTTAAGGATGTTGAATATTGGTCCCCACTCTCTTCTGGCTTGTAGGGTTTCTGCTAAGAGATCCACTGTGTCTGATGGGCTGCCCTTTGTGGTTGACCCGACCTTTCTCTCTGGCTGCACTTAGCATTTTTTCCTTCATTTCAACCCTGGTGAATCTGATAATTATGTGCCTTGGGGTTGCTCTTCTTAAGGAGCATCTTTGTAGTGTTCTTTGTATTTCCTGTATTTGAATGTTGGTGTGCTTTGCTAGGTTGGGGAAGTTCTCCTGGATAATATCCTGAAGAGTGTTTTCCAGCTTGGATTCATTTTCCCTGTCCTCTTCAGGTACACTGATCAAGTGTAGATTAGTTCTTTTCACATAATCCCATATTTCTTGGAGGCTTTGTTCATTTGTTTTTACTCTTTTTCTCTTTTCTTGCCTTCTCTTTTTATTTCATTGAGTTGATCTTCAATCTCTGATATCCTTTCTTCTGCTTGATCCATTTGGCTATTGAAACTTGTGTATGCTTCACAAAGTTCTCATGCTGTGTTTTTCAGCTCCGTCAAGTTGTTTATATTCTTCTCCAGGCTGGTTATTCTAATTAGCATTTCGTTTAATCTTTTTTCAGGGTTCTTAGTTTCTTTGCATTGGGTTAGAACATGTGCTTTTAGCTCAGAGAAGTTTGTTATTACCCATCTTCTGATGCCCACTTCTGTCAGCTCGTCAAAATCATTCTCTGACCTGTTTTGTTCCCTTGCTGGTGAGGTGTTGTGATCTCTCTGGGGAGGAGAGGCGTTCTGGACTTTTATGTTTTCATCCTTTTTGTGCTGGTTTCTTCCAATCTTCATGGATTTATCTATGTTTGATCTTTGAAGTGGGTGATTTCGGGTCGGATCTCTGAGTGGATGTCCTTTCTGTTAAAGTTGGGGTTATTCTCCTGTAGTAGGCTTTTTTTAAATGCAGGTGTCAGTGTGACGCTTGAGACGGTCAGTCTGTTGCCTGCCTGTGGAGGTGCTGCTGGACTGCCTCGGTCTCAGCAGGCTGCTGTTTATTCTTTGCCTGGCTTCTGCTCATGCCGGTGGGATTAGCCCCACCTTCCCGATGGCGGGCTTCTTTCCCTCCACCGAGCCCGCTTCTCCTGGATGGAGCTCCATCTGATCTGTTAACCGTGAAACTCTTCCGGGAGAGGGATTCCGCTCGGTGGATCCTGTGGGGGTGGGACCTGTCTGGCCATACCCCCTCCCCGCTTCAACTCTCCCTTCTGTGGAATGGGCAGTTCCTTTTCGCAGGCCTTCTCGGTGTGAGTCCAAGTCTCCGTTTTGGTCCATGCTGACAAGGTACCGGTCTGGCGGAGCTGCCAGCCTCGGCTGTCGCCCTCTGCAGCTCGGGCGGTGCTCAGCCAGGCGGCGTTTTCCTGGGCTGTGTGCTGCTGAAGTCGTGTAGCGAAGCGCTGTGTCTGAATCGGAGTACCAAGGAGGCGGAGCCCCCCCACCCCTCGTCATCCGTGCCAGATGCACTTCCCAGGTGGGGCAGCGCCCCGTCTTGCCTCGGGTCGCCCCCTTTGGGCTGCTTTCACTGCCTTTTTCTGGGTTAATCCCGCTGTGCAGCCAGTCCCTTTGGAACGAACCCGGCACCTCGTTCGGAGACGCAGATACCGCTCTGGTTTGGGGTCTCACTTGCTGGGAGCTGCACTCCGGAGAAGCTCCCTTTCAGCCATCTTTGTCCCCCTCCTCAATGAAACCCGTTCTATAATTTCACATACTTTCCTTGACTCTGGGCCCCCATGTGGTTCAGGCTTTCAGAGCAGGCAATGTATTCTAATCCAATCCGAGCGTTAAGGGTACAAGACTCCATGTCTCTGACCTTCCATGAGAATATTTGAACTTCTCATCCATGTGCACTGATTTTTGTTCTCTGCATATTGGGCCCATTCATTACATTTCTGGGCCTCTTATCAGCTCCTGACTTTCCTCTATTGGTCATGTTGGGGAAGACATAGTAATTCACTTCTGCTTTGCAGTAAGGCAGAATTACAGCACAGAGGGCTTAAGCAAGTTGCCAAAGATCACATATCTGAGGAGGGGTAAAATCAGGATTTCATTTTAAGAGGTCTGATGTCAGAGTCAATGCTCTTAGCTGCTTCTCTTTTATGGCCTTTGTAACAAATGTTCTACCAGTAGCAGCTTCCCTTTCTCTCCTTTATACAATGACCTCTGCCTGTACTGGCAATGATGCCTTGATTCATGCTCAAAAACTCTTAAACAGAAATTATCACACTTAGCCACTCATTGTAATTACCTGGGGAAATTTTAAAAGTAGTAACATCTGAGTCTCAACCTGAAGATTCTGAAGGAATTGATCTGGGCACTGTTTTGCACATTGGGAATTTTGAAAGCTCCTCGGGTGACTCAAATGTGCAGCAAGGCTGAGAACCACTGCACTAACAAACCTGGGCATCAGCTGGCTCACCTGGCAAGGAAGGGCTCACTCCAGCTCATCTAATTTTATTTCTAGGTATTGGTAACACAAGCAAACACAAAATGTATCAGTTTAGACATACCTAAAGTGGAAATTCAGGTACATCACAGTTCCACAACATAGCATCAGTGTGATATGATCAGACACACACACACAAATTCACACACACACAGACACACACCCACCATTTTTTTAGCTGCTAGATTCCTATTTCTGCATGTCCTTACTGCTGGGCACGTGTTTAGGTATAATAGCATAGTGCCATCTATCAGACTCTTTATACTAATCCCTACAGCTGTTGAAACTGTCACTTTGTAAATGCTATTGTAGTATGAAGGGCTCTTCTAAAAATAGTGTTTTTTATCTTCCAAAGTCTGTGCTAACTAGGACCGTGGAATACATACAGCTCCTGTGCAACTACAGAAAGATAAAAACCCTCTTATTTATCTCCATTTTATACCTGCCAGTGCTTTTGGGAAGCCTGTCCTACCTATCGGGGCCAGGAAAATATTTAGCAGTTTGAGTTTTTACATTCACAGGTAAAACCACAGTCTAGAAGCACAAACTAGGGCTTGTGAGGAAACTTAGCACTCCTGGTAAAGTGACCAGTTGTTCCTATCTTCAGGAGAGCCAGTCCCCTTTTCAGAAAAGAGTCTAAAGTGCAGATTGCTTCCAATGAGCAGTATTGTATACACCGATGAGGGAGGCGAGGCAGCAGCTATGCGGAGCCAGAGCTCAGCATCACTCACTCAGACCTCTCATCAACACACTCATGCCGCTGAGCACCTGCCACAGCCTTGCGGGACCTGGGACCAGCAGCCAACAAGGCAGATGTGGCCCCTGTCCTCATGGAGCTCATGGTCTAATGAGGAGGATGGATATTAAATGATTAAAGTCAAATAAGTAGCTAGACATAGTAATAAAAACCAGAAAAGAAAAAAGGGCTATGAGAGAACATAATAGGGGACATCTTTCTTGAGACTAAATCGTGGGAGGAGGGGCAGACACCCCAAGTTTAAGGAATAAGTGAGATGTGGCTTGGGGGAAGAAGAAGAGTATTCCAAGAAGGAGGTGTCATGGGTAATGCTAGCCCATTCCTCAAGGAATTAATATGATGAGAGGGAGGCAGTGAGCCAGGACAGTGACCCTAGAAGAGGCAGGAGAGTCAGACCATGGAGGTCAGTAGGAGGATTTGAGATGTTTTCCTGAGTGCCATGAGAAGCCTTAGAGACAGAGGGGATGAGATTACATGACCACACTTGCATTCAGGGAAGAGAAAGAATTGAAGAAGAGTGGATGTCAGCACACCAGAGAGAAGGGGCCAGTCAATGGCTCACAGCATCCTTGCTCAGCTGACAACCTTCCCTTTCTTTAGCCCATGTCCTCAGGTGAGGAAGCAGCCAGTGTGTTTGCTGCCTGTCAGCATTTGTGTTTCCTGTGTCTGGAAGAATGAGGCAGATGGGAGGGAGGCTGACATTGCCATTGCATGACCCACTCATCCACGCTGGCCCCCAGAACACAGCAGAGCTGCAGACCTTTGTTTTTGGGGATGAATGCAGAAGATTCTTGCCCATGGGAAGATGCTACCTGCCTCTGATTTTTGGTAATGAATGAACCCTGCATGTTTTTCCCTCAGTTTCTCTCCTGACAATCTCCTTTTTTTTCCCCCCAGCCTCTCTCTTGATATCTCAGTTTGGGCTCTGACCTCCTTTCACCTAGCTTGCTGCAGTAGATTTCTAACTGGCCTCCCAACTGGTTTTAGAACCTCCAATATTTTCTGCTAATCAGGCCTGCCTTGAAATCTGACTCATCTTCTCAAATCACAGTTTTCAGGACACCACACCCCTGATTTTCTCTTGGCTCACCATTGCAGAATGAATTAAACTGAAATTCTTTCATTTGCATTCAAGTCCCCAAAGTACCTCTGCCTTTTCATTGCCTGCTGTTCTTTGGATTATTGACCCAACAGGATCACGCTCTATTCTAGGACCATGTCCTCTGGTCTCCTGTCTTCTGTCTTTGGAATTGTCCCTCCCTTTCAGAACTGAGCAAAATACCCTTCTATGAAAGACAAGAGCATATTCCTCATGCTATTTACTCCCTAGTTTCAATGGTTATCTTTGCCAACCATCTATCCTACATGTCCTGGTAGGGCAAACACTAGTTAGTTGCTCACTGTTGTTGCCAATCTTAGTCCTAGGATCAGGAAACATTGACACACTTGGACATGCACACCTGGAGTTCTCTTCATTCTCCAGGTCATTTTTGTCATTCCCTCTATTCCTCATCCTCAGATAACACTGGAAGTTTAGCAGTAGGTCAGAGCTGAGAAACATCTCCATTCTTTAAGTCTAGGTGCCTACTTTCTTTCTCATCCTGCTTTGTCTCTTTCAGCACTGATGGTGCCAGCCAGAGTTTCCTTTTAATAGAAGAGAAGGCTGCAGAGACTTGTTTTCTTGGCCAGTATAACAGCATTTGCAATACCCCCTCCACATGGCCAGCAGTTCAGTTTCAAAAGTCCTCATGGCAGTGATGGGTGGGTAGAAGAGGAGAAGTTCTATTTTCACCTGCTCTACTTGCAAATGGCTACAAAGTGATAGTGTAAGCTGGCATTTGGTTGACTCAGTCCCACTGAAAGGAGTCAAGAGGCTGTGTTTGTGTACCATCTTCTCCAGATCCCGGAGGATTTGCAGGCTTCCGAGTCTACAGACTGTAGACCAGTTTTAAGTGATTATGTCATCAGGTATTGGTAGGTCCTTAGCTGATGCAGAAAGTACCCTTTACAAAGTGTCATAAAGCATAACTGTGGCCTCTGGATGTCAGGGCTTCTAGCACTGCAGCTTCTGATTGCTAAGTTCTCAAGTTCCTTACCAGGGACCAGAAACATCACAGTTCTTAAATGTCAAAGCAAAGGGAATCAATGCCACCCTGGTCTTGACCTGGAGAATGACGACAACTTGGCTGTCTTGGGGAGTGTTCTACAAAACTTGTTTCTAGTCCTCGTAGTCCTGCCTTTCTCCATACTCACATTTTTCACTTTCAAACTCAATTCAAAAGCAAATTATGCAGAGACTGACAACCCCAAACATTGGTGAGGATTTGGAGCAACAGGAATTTGTATACATTGTTGGTAGACATGTAAAATAATAAACCACCACTTTGAAAAAAGCCGGCAGCTTCTTATGAGACCAAACATATCTAGCCTAGGTTCACTCTTAGGACTTTACCAAAGAGAATGAAGACATGTCCACAGAGGGACTTGTGCTAAAAATGTACATAGCTGCCCAAGTTTCCATCAGTACAAGAATACATTAACAAACTGTGGTATATTCGTGCCATGAAATACTATGTAGCAATAAAAAGCAACATGCTGCTGATGCATGCAACAAAACCTGGAAAATCTGCTGAGTGAGAAAAGCCTTACACAAAAGAGGACATACTATATGATATGAAATTCTAGAATAGGCAAAACTAATATATACTTGAAGAAATCAGATCTGCCTTTGCAGAAGGAGAGGTCAGGGATGGACTGAAAGGGCACATGAGGGAGCTGTGTGAAATGATGGTAATGTTCTACATCTTGATGGAAGTTCGGGTTAGTTAGTGAATGCATCTGTCATAATTCAGAATGTACACTTCTTAAGATTGTGCATTTCATTGCATGTGGATTTTCATCAAAAATAAAAACTGCACACAAATATGAAATTCTACTTAATGATTTTATTACATATTTAGGGGGAAGTGTCCTGTAGTCTTCAATTTACTTTGAATCCCAAAATATGAGATGGATCAATGGATGGATAGAGGGATAGAGGAATGATATGCATTATAGAGAGTATATTAGAGTATCAGTGCTAGAATTTAGGAGGTATATAGGTATTCACTGAAAAATTATTTCAACTTTCTGAGTAGTGTCTTCCCTGACATCTGGTGAAACCAGGAGGGCCTCAAATGACCTTACTGTGAATTCCCCTCCCCAGCCTGCTCTCGTGGATAAGAACCCAAGCCAAAAAGCCCTCTTTATCAAGGGGATCATACACAGGTTCCTATTTATCCCTGAGTAGTGGGTTTCAGTTCCTTGCCAGCCCACAGAATTATTCAGTCAAGTCAATCATATCCTCCCATGGGAACCAGGGGCACCTCACCCTCTTGGTACTACAGAGCCTACCACCCTCAGCCCCTGGTAGTTCACTTTGTTCCTGAGTGGAACCCCCATGTGGCCCTGTGTGGCACTAGTGTCCTCCTCTCTCAGTTGTGATTACATGTGGCTGATAAATCTCATCTGTCTAGTGTAGGGTGGCATGCATTTGGCCATCCCCATAAACTAACGGTGAGAATCCTTCATCTGGGTGAATAGGAGACAATTCAAACATGCTGCACGTTTGAAATTTTTATAGTAAAATATTGGGAAAAAACCTGTCATGAGCCTGGCGGTGAATAATGTTACAAAAGAGAAAGCATTGCTTCTATCTTTATTGAGCTTATAACTTACTTGGGCAAATACTAAATAATATTAAATCACACACTGATCATGTAAATGTAGCATATACTCTACCCACTCTCTATCAGTTAATTCTGACTTGCTCAGGGCCTTGAAGTGATTGGAACGGTATAAGGAATGTAGCAATGTGATACAGTTCAGAAAAGAAAGCCCTCCACCACTTCTTAACTCTGTGTCCTATAGGCAAATTACTTTCCCTCTCTGGGTCTCCATTCTTCACCCATAAAAATGAGGATTTGCCACATTTACCTATCCAGCTTGAACAGTCTAAATATATGTAATTTTAAATTGGCATAAATTACTGTACTTATAATTACCATATGACAGGAAAAGGAAATGGGCGTTTATTATTGGACCCTTGATTCCTGAGTAGTCACTTGCTTGCGAAACAGTTTATTCCATTGCAAACAACCCCCTTGTTTCCGCCCAAATGCAAACCCTAAAGAGCAGGAATTTAATTGCCTGCTTAATTCAATCACCTGATTTTGAGAATTTGCACAGTAGCTAGCTTTTTTTTTTTTTTTTTTTGGTCACAGTGATACTAATAGTCGAATAATCCAACTCAGCTTTCTTCTGGACAATCACCCAGAGGGGAGCCGTGGTTTCTTCTCACTCACAGAAAGGTTGGCATGAGGATTTCATACAGAGGCATGGCACATCCATGCAATGAAGCTGAGTGTGTGACTAAGTAATCTGGATATGTGGATAAAAATGTCACACGCGGCTGGGACAGATTCATTGCACACTTGCAGAGATAACAGTTTTTCCTTTTATTCTTCTCAGGCTTCAGCTTGCTAAAGATTGGTGAAAGACGATGGCTGATCGAGGACATATTTACTGAGGACAAAATGAGACAGATTATGCTTTGGAGACAACTTTCCAGGGATACATTAAAATCTAGCTTAAAAGCTGGGAGACAAAACAGAAAGTACCAATTATATCTAGATAACTATGTTTCTCTGCCTGTGACAATGTAGTTAGTTATCCATTACCAGTTGGATTTTCTTTTTTCCCCAGCAAAAGGAATGGGCTTGCTCTAAGCCAGGATTTCTTAACCTCACTATTGGCATTTTGAACCAGATAATTATTTATTGGGAGGTGGGCAGTACCGTCCTGTTTCTACAGTAAAGAAAGCTCTGAGGGTGGGACCTTCCACTTGGCCATCTACATCAGCTCATGCCCATCTTATTGATACTGGCTTTGGAATATATAAGGGTCTCGCTCTGTCATCCAGACTATAGTGCAGTGACATGAACATGGCTCACTGTAGCCTCGACTTGCTGGGGTCAAGTGATCTTCCTGCTCCGCCTCCCAAAGTGCTGGGATTACAAGCATGAGCCACCGTGCCTGGCTAACTCAGATCTTTGACATCTTAATTAGTTCTCTCTTTACATAGTTAATATTTTGCTTTATTTCTGGTAGCTTTGTTTTTGATGCAATTATATATAGTTATCTTCTAAAATAGTAATTTGTTTGATGATATATAGAAATGAAATTGATTTGACTTTTGTAACCAGTAACCTTTTCAAATTCTAGTCTAATAAATTGTGTAGAAAAAAAAACTGTGAAAACTCATGTGTCTCCAGATATTGTTATCTTCCCCAGTTGAGAAATGCTGTTCTAAACTATCCACACTCCCTTAACCAGATGCACTGGAGAACAAGTTAGGCGTGCATGAGAAAGATGGGTAAGGTGAGGGAGAAGCCAGTGGCTCACCAGCCTGACTTTCGATGGCAGTGAAGAAGGTTTAGTTTCCAAATAATACCCAGAAGTTGACACATGCTTTTTTTTTTTATTTGTAGGAAAATACACATAACACAAAATTTATTACCTTAACCATTTTTAAGTGTACAGTTCAGTATTGTTAAATATATTTACATTGTTGTACAATCTCCAGAACTTTTTCATCATGCAAAACTGAGCCTCTATGCCCATTAAACTCCCCGCTTCCCCCAGTACTAGGCAACTGGCATTCTATTTTCTGTCTCTATGAATTGGACCACACTAGGTCTCCCATTCATATAAGTGGATTTGTGCAGAATTTGTCTTTTTGTGACCAGCTTATTTGACTTAGCATAATGTCCTCCAAGTTCATACATATTATTGCATGCCAGACTTTTATTCTTTTTAAGGGTAGAATAATATGCCATTAATATATATGCCACATTTTGTTTATCCATTCATCTGCCAGTGGGCACATGGGTTGCTTTCACCTTCTGGCTATTGTGACTAATGCTGCTATGAACATGGGTGCACAGATATCCTTGAGACCTTGCCTTGAATTATTTTTTACAAAAATCCAGAAATGGAATTGCTGGATCATATAACCATTCTATTTTTAATATTTTGAGGAACTGCCATACTATTTTGCATAGCACCTGGACCATTTTACATTCCCACCAGCAATGCACAAGGATTCGAATATATCCACATTTCACTAACACTTGTTATTTTATGTTTTTTATAGTAGCCCTCTTGATAGGTGTTGGGTGATATCTCATTCTGCTTTTTCACAACTTTATTAAGTTATAATTGATATACAAATAACTGTGTATATTTAATGTATACAATGTGATGAATTTTGATATACACATGTGTACAAGTGATAACACAAACAAGATAATAAATACATACATACCTCCAAAAGTTTTTTTGTGTCCCTTTACTTTTTATTTTTGGTTGTAATAACACTCAACATAAGATAGATCCTCTTAATAAATTTTTCAGAGCACAATACAGAATTGTTGACTATAGGCACTATGTTATACAGTAGATCTCTAGAGCTTATTAATCTTGCATAACTATAACTTTTTATCCATTACTATGGTTTGAATATCATTTGTTTGTCACCACCGAAACTCATGTTGAAATTTGACCCCCAGTTTGGCAGTGTTGGGAGGTGGAGCCTACTGGGAAGTGTTTGGGTCATGGGGGGAGATCTCTCAGGCTGAGGGCCATTCTTACAGTAGTAAGTGTGTTCTTGTGAGATTGGATTAGTTCTTATGGAAACGCATTAGTTCCCATGACAGTGAGTTGTTATAAACCCAGAACATCCCTTGGGTTTTTTCTCTTCACAAATGTCTGCTTCCACTTTGACCTTCTTTACCATGTTTTGACCTAGCACATATCTTTATCTTTCACCAGAAACTAAACAGGTACTGAAGCCATGCTTTTCATAGTTCCCAGCCTAAAGAGCTGTGAGCTAAAT
This sequence comes from Plecturocebus donacophilus, assembly GCA_004027715.1. Classification (NCBI taxonomy): domain Eukaryota; kingdom Metazoa; phylum Chordata; class Mammalia; order Primates; family Pitheciidae; genus Plecturocebus; species Plecturocebus donacophilus. Next base: position 65,793 of record PVKP010006762.1, on the reverse strand, counting down.
AAATCTCTTTTCTTTATAAACTATCCGGACTCAGATATTTTGTGATAGTAACACAAAATGGACTAAGACATGCCATCTATTGAACAAATTCCCCTTTCTACATCACCACATTCGCATTTCCCTAACGATTCATGATGTTGAACATCCTTGCATATGCTGGTTGATCTGTATATTTTCTTTGGAAAAATGTCTGTTGAAGTCCTTTGTTCATTTGTTAAGCATTCTCTTTGTTGCTATTGTTGTTGAGTTGTAGGAGTTCTTGATATATTCTGGATATTAAACTCTTATCAACATACATTATGCAGATAATATCCATCATTCTGTAGGTGTACTTCACTTTGTTAATTGTGTCCTTCGATGCACAGAAGTTTTTAATTTTGAGGTAGTCCAATTTATCTGATTTTACTTTTGTTGCCTGTACTTTTGGCATCATGTTCAAGAAATCATTATCATATTCAACACAGGATTTTCCCATTTTCTCTTGAGAGTTTTATAGTTTCAGATTTACATTTAAATTCTTGATCCACTTTGTGGCACATGCTTTTTAAATTAATACTATTATGTGATATAGTTTTCTGAGTTCTAAGGCAGCCTGATCTCAACTGCTCGCTCATGGATGGAGTCAGGGTTACAGTGATAAGCTAAATTTCCAGACTCATTCTTCTCTTGCTGTGAACTTTTTAAAAGTCCTTGACATTATTCCTGGGAGTACCAAGGGACCCTCACATGTGCTCACAGGCAAGTTTAGTCACGTATTCAGTGCCACATCCCACCATCCATTTCAATTGGGTGCCATGAAGTCCAGTGAACACCACTGCCTTATCTTGACCTGTCTACCATTCCTGCCAGGGATGCCTCTACTTTTCCATTAAACATTGCAGTTTCCCATAATCCACTGCTGCCATGATACGTGAGGACCACCACCATCACCCTGGGACTCTCTGGGTGCCAGAGCTGCGATGGTAGTATAGGTTGAAATAAGGGAGCATGTCTCTATCTCTTTATTGTGGTACATTTTCTTAAAGAAGCTATGTGTTTTGGAGTTTATTTTTATTTTATTAATACAGCACCTTTAGTATGACAGCATCCTTCTCCTCCTGTAACAAGTTCCAGACACATGATCATGGGGTTGAGGTTGAGTCTGAGATACAGCCAGTGGCAGGGCAGCCACCATGTCTCGGTAAGACCCAGCACTCCACTCCAATAACAAAGCTTTGCAACTGGGTGAAGCTAAAAGAGCCTCGCTCCTCTTTCCCTTCGGATGAATGATTTCCCCTTGATCCTCACTCTCCTATGCGAATAGACTTTTGTCCACCTATCCTTTTCATATCCGAGCTTAGTGTTCTACTAAGATTCCATCTGAATTATTTTAGAATGATTGAGAGCTCAGTAAGCAGCCTCACAGCTATGCTAATGATCTACTGTGAGTTAGTCACAGCACTGAACAAAGCTTCAATGTAGGATGTTCCCAAGCGCTTACATAAATCTCATTTGTTTGGCACTAATAAAGAATACTTTTTTTTATTTATTTAAAAGGGATATTTATTATATACCATTCAATATTTATGAGTTAATTTGAATACTGCAGTAAAGCAAAATACAATCTCTAACCAGAAAATGGTAGTAATCTTTCCATAGTGCATCACTGTTGACACTGTTAATTTCATTTTAATCACACAATCTCACCCCTGAAATGTTGGCATCTGTGTGGCAATAATTCAAAGTGCTTCAGCTTGAGGGAGATGGGGAAAATCACTAAATAAGCTGGCAATCAAACCAGGAAAAGTTTAAAACTAGGAATTGTAGCATCTGGTTGCCAGCATATACTAGGCATGCAGAAGGATTAAGTGGCACCAACAGCCCCAGAACTGTCCATTGGTTAAAAAGAAAAGGTAATTTTCTTTTGTGCCTAAAGTTCTCATTGCTTGTGAATGGGGTTTTTTATATAATATATATAATATATATATTATAATAAATATATATAATATAATAAATATATAAATAAATATATATAAATATTATATATATAATATATATATTTATTATATATATAATATATATATTATATTATATATATAATATATATATATTTATTATATATAATATATATATATTTATTATATATATATAAATAATTAACAAGTGTATTAATAGTTAGAGGGATATTGTGAGCATTTAACAAGATGATATAAGGAAAGCATGTAGAACAGTCCCTGGTATTTAGCTCAGTAAATGATTTTTAAAAATAATGTTTAAAAAAATTATACTAAAGGCAAAGTGTGGTATAGGAGAAAGAAAATGGGCTTTAGCATTGGGTGATTATGGTCCAATCACCCCACTTAATAAGTAATTGACTCTTGTTAAGTTACCTCTGGAACATCATCTTCTTCATCTACAAGATGGAGAAATCATCATCTTCAAAGAATTGCTGTAAAAACAGTAAATGAGATAAAGCGATGCCTACAAGTCACTAGTACATCACCATCATCATGAAGCAGTAATAAAAGTTCATGTTTAATGATCACCAACTGTAAGCCTGACACTTTAAGTAGGTGCTGTTATTGTCTCTAAGAGATGAAGAAACTAAAACTCGAACAGGTTAAATCACTTGCCAAATGTCATGTCAAAAAACTAATAAATATCAACCTTTGAACTGAAATCATATCAGTTTGATGTGCAAGCTCATGAACTTAGTCACTTTAACATACTGACATGCCCCTTTGTTTCAGAACTTTCTTCAGTGATGCTCGGTGGCTTAGTGCTAGAGAATCCAGACAGAGGAGGCTAGCTGAGGACAGGAATAGATGAGGCAGAAAGGTGGGAGAGGAAAAGGCTAATGGTGGCAGAGTGCTCTGCTGAGATGGTTGTTGTGAAATGAAAACAGACAAGAGTGGTGTGCATGTGTTGGGAGAGAGGGGAGGAAAGAAATGTTAGGATACTGACATGAAGCCAAAAGGGAGTAATAAAATGAGGAAATAGAGCAAGTCAAATGATTAGAAGGCAAGATGTAGTTCCCAATAATGCACCCAAGAGATCTCTTCTGTAGGCAGCTGTTGATCCAAAGGCTTCCAAAGACTTCTAAGAGAAAAATGAAAGCATATCTCCATGTTGTGTTGACTGGATTCTAACAGCATGATACTTGTGGGAGTGAAACCACTTCAGAAGGAAAACAACCTGGGTAATTCCAGCATCACTCAGTGTATAGAGATTCTTCTGTAATAACTCTCTGGGTTGAAGAAAAATGCATTATTGAGCATCTTAAGACTGTAGGAAAAATAGAGTCAAGAGAACTAAGGTCACAGAAAACTCTTTGAATGCCCTTACAAAACTTTCACATTTGTCAACATAAAATACATCCAATCCAATCCAATTAAAAGAATATCAACTTTGTTTGTTTATTTTTCCAAGATGGCAGATTAGAGGTTTTTGGTGTGCCTCAGCCACTTGGAAATATCAAGAGAGTGTATAAAGATCAACTCTGTGAGCCTGAGACCCAGAAGGAAAATGGGAATCCACTGAAATTATAAAGTACACTCTAGGTCCTGGGGAAAAGGATGTGTCCAAACAGCCCTTGTGACAGCATCCAGCTGGTAAAAGTAAGTGAATCTCCAGTATGTGAGACAGGTAGACAGCCTCCCTCTGTGACTCACCTTTCCACTAAGGATTGCATTGCTTTAGAAGTTTTATTTATAACAGCTACACAAAAAATAAAATACACAGGCACACATATAACCAAGGAAGTGAAAGATCTCCACAACTAGAGCTAAAAAACACTGCTGAAAGAAGTCATAGCTGACACAAACAAATGGTAAAATATCAATGCTCATAAATAGAAGAATCAATGTCTTTCAAATGACCATACTGCCCAAAGCAATTTGTAGATTCAATGCTATTCTTATACTACTACCATCATTTTTTACAGATTTAGAAAAAATATTCTAAAATTCATATGGAACCAACAAAGAGCCCAAATAGCTAAAGCAGTTCTAAGCAAAAAGAATAAAGTCACAGGCATCACATTACCCAACTTCAAACTGTACCATAAGGCTACAGTAACCAAAACAGCATGGTACTGGTATAAAAACAGACACATAGAACAATGAAACAGTATAGAGAATTCAGAAATAAAGCTGCACATCTACAGCCATCTGATCTTTGATAAAGTCACCACAAAGACAATAGGGAAAGGACTTTCTATTTAATAAATGAGGTTGTGACAGCTGGCTAACCATATGCAGAATAATAAAACTGGACCACTACCTTTCACCATATAAAAAAATTAAGTCAAGATGGATTAAAGATTTAAATATAGGACCTTAAACTATAAGAATCTTATAATAAAATCTAGGAAACACTGTTTTGGACATCAGCCTTGGTAAAGAATTTATGACTAAGTCTTCAAAAGCAACTGAAACAAAAACAAAAATTGACAAGTGGGATCTAATTAAACGAAAGAGCTTCTGCACAGCAAAAGAAACTACCAACAGAGTAAACAGGCAACCTACAGAGTGGGAAGAAATATTTGCAAACTATGTATTCAACAAAGATCTAAGATCCAGAGTCTATGAAGAATTGAGTTTATTTGAAACGAAACTAAGATGATGATGTGCTTCAATCCTGGAATGGGAAGAAATAATCCAAGTATGAGCAAAAGTCTAGGGCAGGAGTAGACTCTGTGTGCATTTTGAAGTAATTGGTGGGTTTGAGGCCTAGGATGAGTAACCTTAGATGGTAAGAAAAGTGACTGAAGAGTCCTAAGATCTTCCATTGGAACAAAGGTGATTTTAGAAAAACAAATCTAACTGAACTTGTGATGGTGCTAAGATTGGGAAAGTTACACCCTGACCTTATATTTATCTGCAATGTTATAATTTTTGTAGAGAACAATGTAGTTATATCTTACTTGAGTAATTAAAAAATCTTCAATAAAAAATTTTAAGGAAATGCCAACATGGGAAAAGTTGGTATAAGAGTTGATCGACACTTTTTCTTTCCACTGTTCTACATTTTTCTAATTCTCAAGATAAATGAATAAATATATTTATGTTTTATGTAGTATATAAAATAGATAACTTCATTTTATTATATTTATTTATAATAACATGTATCAATGTATATATTCTGCTCCTGTTATATTCTGCCATAACAATTATTACATCATTTGTTGAGTGCTACTTATGTGTCAAGGGGATCTACTAACAAATGTATCATTTCCGATAAAAATTACAACAATCCTGTCATATAGAGACTGCTTTTATATTGTTTTCAGATAAGAAAACTGAAACTTGGAGAAAGTATGTACTTGCCCAAAGTCACTTATTAAAAAATGGCTAAGCTGAGGTTCGGGTCCCTACGTGAACTCCAAAACCTGCTTTTTAATGTTAGTATTAAACATTAAAAAGCAAAACATGAAAGTGTTTATATTTTTTATGTTTATATTAAACATAAAAAAGCAAAACATAATAGTGTATATAGAGTAGAAGCCAACTTCGTGGCTGTATATAATACAAATGAGACACTGGAAGGGAACAGCCTTATCTTAACATTCCAGCTTTGCTTATTCTAGAAGGAAGAAGGGTTACTTACCTACTGCCCTATACAAAGACTTTTGTAATAATTTCTTGTTCACTACTGAGACAGGAGTTGGGCTGGAAGAAAGGAATACAATAATAGATGATAGTGAAAAAGGAAGAAACTTCAAGGAGATATAGGATAGAATCTGCTGTCAGAGGAAAAAATCCTGGAAGCAGATGCTGTTGAGACGAAGTGTTTCTATTCTTAGTAATTTTCAAGAATAAAACTGATACATTACCTTTTCTGGCCAGCTTGGCCAGACAGGGGCCTGAATTTTGTTATCCCCATGGAGTCTGATCTAAGTCTTAAAAGATTCAGCCATAATTAGAGGGAAAGCAATTTGCTTTCATGTCTCCTTCATATCACTTCATTGGCCATTCCAGTTTTCAGCTCTGTCCTTTCATCTCAGATTATCTGGGAAAAAAATACTTTGGCAGAACCCGGCTGTTTTCATTTTGCAGGAAAAATTTAAGATAAATTGATCATTAGATACATGGTGAATTGCTTAACTCTCTCGCTACATGTAATCTTACCTCTAATGTGTTTATGGAAACAGTGATGGAGCTTGCTTTCTTTCTCTTGAATATGTTAACTCTAAATAACAGAGAGAAGCTCTCAGAAAGAAAAAGATATTTATTTGGAAATACAGCATTGCAATGAGAATATGTATGCCACCGTAAACTATGTGAATAGTCAGGAAGGTAAAGAAGTCAAAGGTTTTTAAAGAAAAAAAAAATGAGAATTACATAATTGTTCTGAAATAATTATCCTTGGCTACAAAGACCAATAACATGTGTGACACCAATTCAAGGCTGGACAGGCAGTTTCTGAGTAAGTGTCCTTGCAGAAGTATGTTTTTGTGTAAGGTGGTGATAGTTGTTGTGCAAAGTTGTGGGTTTTTTTTTGTTGTTTTTTGTTTTTTTAGTCTTTTTTGTTATCAGGTATACAAGCATGAGAATCCTCTCTTCATCATCTTTCCGAGCTCTATTTGTTGGGGGTTTCTTTTCATTAGTGACTCCACTTTGATTCTGAAAACTTTCACGTTTCACTGTTTTGATCACGATCTTTTTCCTAAAGCATCACTGATCAATCACCCTATGGTTAGGTTTTGATGTCCCTCCATGCCAGAATATACCTGTACCAGTTGTTGATCTTGTCTTATTTTGGGGAGGGTGATTGGTTATAGAAGTCAGCATCAAAACCCTGTTAATCACATTTGAGCAAACAGAGGAGGTTTTAAGGAAGCGGGTTTCAGGCTAGGTCTACCTGAAGTTCATTATTAAGTTCAATTTTGTCTGTCCTGTAGTCTTTTGTGATCATCTCAAAGTGCTGGACCAGCATTATTTTGTTAGGAGTTACACTTCTGCAAAAAGTTAGCAAGTAACACAAGTTTAAAAAGAGAAAATACAGAGGAAAATTAATAATAATATGATTATTTCAGTTGACATAATGGTTTAAATAATGAACCTATGTTTAAATACAACCAATTGAATAAATCAAATGACCACAGGGAATTAGGTGAGACCTGTTATGACTGTAAGTCCTGTTTGCTTATTTTGTGTATATGAGTCTCAACTTTCCAAGAGGAATGTATCCAGGTACAGCAAGTAATATCAACAATAGCACAAACATTCTCTTATTTAACCAATATGTATTCAATAATTTTTTATTAGGTTCTGTTAAGTTACCAGCAGAAGCTATTGATTATAAAATTTCAATTATACCATTATCCTGTCAAGTGAAAAGGTAAGCATTAAAGGCGGGCAGTAAGTCTCCTTATGATATGAAATCTTGTTCCAACAACTTAGGAAAAGCTGTCTATAGCATGGAAATATTAAATTTCCCCCCCATTTTCTTGTTTGAATGTCTAGTCATGACATGCGGCAGTTTGGTGAACTTGTTGGTCCATACATCAGGCATTAGGCTTGCTTTTAAAATGTGTTTAGTTTCAGCTTATAGGGCTTTGGAATGGAGAAACTTTTGTTTTTAGTTGGAAAACTGTAGCCAAATATTGGAGGATATTGGGACAATTCAGGAATGAATCCAGTCTATGTGTAGATAACATAAACTTGAAAACAATGAACAAGGCTACAATCTAATAACAGGTGTATAATAGATTTTCTTTAGAAACATAACTTTTCTCTCCACATTGATTGTATAGGAATCTCAGATTTAAAAATCTCTTGAAGCTACGAAGCCAAGCCAATATAGACTTCAGATTTTACCTACAGTTGTAAGGTTCTTGGGCCTGCCAGAAAGTAATAATTTTTGTTCACTTACGGTAAGGCTGGGAACTCTTGAAGCCAGGCATTTTATGCAAATTCTTAAATATGACATTTCACTGAAAGCATTGGTAATATAACTAATGTTTCCAATTGTATCCTGCTTATAAAGAGAGAGCAGACTTTCATTGAACTTATATAAATGAAAATGATAATACTCAACAAAGAGTTTCCAATTGTTGGAGGAATCAACTAGGGAGAAAAAGCAAATGCTTCCACCTTTGGTTCACAGAGGTATACTTTACCAAATTCTTGTAAACTATAGCTAGTTTATGAGAGAAAATTTTCTTAAATGAGGAAAACAAAACACTTAAGTAAAGAACTAATAATGGTTTAAATAAGTTATAAAAACATTATCTTCATCAATTATTTAATTTCACATTTTTTTGTTTTACTTAATTTGATTAGCAGTTTTATGAACCCATCAGTTTCATTATTAGAATTCTAACAATTTTTATTTAGTCCATTGATCTTAAAGTTATCAGAAATCTGTGTTCAAGAGTACATGTTAAGAGTCTTTTCCCATGAAAAAGAATTTTGGTTTATAGCTGACTGCAAATGATTTTAGAGCAGAATTCAAAATAATAACTGTGAATGACAAAAACTTAGAATAACCATGGTTAAAATCTGATGCAATTTCCCAACTGACAAGGAAATTCAATTATTTCTATTACTTGCAGCATTTTAAGATAAACAGAATGATGACTGACAGTGTCACATCAAGACTCCCAAACTTTAACAGAATTCATATAATCATGTTATTATTATTTTTTGAGATGGAGTCTCACTTTGTCACCTATGCTGCAGTGCAGTGATGTGACCTCAGCTCACTGCAACCTCTACCTCCCAGGTTCCTGCTATTCTCCTGCCTTAGCCTCCTGAGTACCTGGGATTACAGGCACCCATCAACACACCCAGCTAATTTTTGTATTTTTAGTAGAGACAGGTTTTCATCATGTTGGCCAGGCTGGTCTTGAACTCCTGTTCTCAGGTAATCTGCCTGCCTTGGCCTCCCAAAGTGCTGGGATTACAGGTATGAACCACTGCGCCCAGCCAATTTTATATAATCTTTAGAACACTCACATTATGTAACATATTCATACAAATATAACTTTAGAAAAGAATTAACAATCAAAATTATGACTGACAAATTACTTTTTTATGAATTTATATAATTTTTGGAATATTTATATCAATAATGCTCTAAAAAAGGTAACTGAAAAAAGATCTAGTATATATATTTGTCTTTGCTAGATATTTTTAAATGTAAAGGTTTGATGCAAAGTTTGTAAAACTATATACCCAGCCTAAAGCAGAACGATCTTTGTATAATTTTTTGATAAGTAAGACTAATGTAATATTATTAGTTTAATGAAAACAGCCATATCTTCTGAGTTATTGACAAAATAGTCACACATTCTTTAAAAAAATTCTGGCTGATTATGCCAGATTATACCATGTAGACATGATGTATAACATGATCCATGTACATACGCATGGATATATTCAGTACATGTACACACACATATAAAGATTATATAGCATTCATTTTAGAGTTTATCATGAGTTAGTTAATCATACAAACTTACCAATTTTTAAGAGACAGTTGGATCCAAATTATATCTCTGACTCAACTGGGACCTATACACATGGTTAAACTTTATTTGCCCCAATAGATAATCTAAAGAAGGCTGTGGGCCAAAATTTTGCATATTGCAGTTTCAATGGCAGTTTAATTTTTAAAAACCTCTTTCAACCCCCACCCAATCCCTTTTTTTTCTTTTCTTAGTCTTTAATGAGTTTAGGGTTAAATATTCAGTGTTTACATTTCAGGTGGACTGGCTGATTTATATAAGAAAATCAAAATCTCTCAGTAGCTTTGAATTAGTAACAAATCTACCTTTTGTTTGCTGGTCTAGTTTGCCTCACTAGTAGGAAAGAATTTTAAATGTTTCCTTTTCTTTCTTCTTTCTTCTTCTTCTTCTTCTTTTTTTTGCCTTTTTCTTTTGACCTTTGCATAGCAAAAAAATAAAAAATAAAAATAAAAACCAAAAAATCTTACTCTAGACAGAGATAATTTATATTATTTCCCTGAGCTCAAGATTTTGACATGTTTGATTTGAGAGCCTAACTTTCATAAATATTTATTTAGTCCTTTTTATTTTAGATTAATTTTTCAATTAAGTGAAAAATGACACACAATTGATGATCATACATCATACAAGGCAAACTTAAATTTATATTTGTAAAAGGTATCTAGGTTGTTGGTTACCATGGAGCTACCACAATTTGTAAAATCATTAATTTGATAGCCTTTTAAAACTTCTTTTTTAAATCCTGGCTGGAATGCCTTAAGTAGTGAGTTTATCTCAACACCAGTAGAAAAGTGAGCAGATTAGAAGTAGGCAGAAAAAAAAAATGAGTAGACAGACAGCTTAGAAAACTCTACATATAAATTTTACAGTTGCAGGTTTTTTCAAATAATGACCATTTGAGTTTTGAATTTTCCTCGATGTAATTTTCCAGTTAGTTAAAAAATGTATGCAAGAAGGGCCAAAAATATGTACCCTGCTGGAATTTCCCAAAAACCTGGCATGATTTAAATATTTAAGAATCCCATTCTGTTTATTATTAATCTCTCAAAAGCAAAGAAAATCTTATAAATCCTGTTAGGGCATGTCAGGAGTTTAGATTGGTGTTTTAGATGGAGGAACCCACTCTAATGGCCTTTAATTAGGCATCTTGCTCCCACTGTTTAGAATGTTTATTTTTGCCTCCCCCAAATTTTCAAGAACAAAGAGTCAAACTAAATTTAGGAGAAATACCTAATGCAGATGACGGGGTGATGGATGCATCAAACCACCATGGCATGTGTATACTATGTAACAAACCTGCACATTCTGCAACTGTACCCCAGAACTTAAAGTAAAATTTAAAAGAAAAAAGAAACGACAAGCATGTTGACAAAAATTTTTACCTAGGCACGAAAAAAATTTAAGTGGGTATAGACTGGACTAGAAATAAATTCACCAGACAGCATGCCTTACAAACAGAATGCAAATTCTGTAGAAATCAAGAGTACTCAATCCAGAAAGATGCTTGTTTTTATACCAAAAGGACTAACCGGAAAAGACAGAAAGTCTTTTAACATCCCAGGAGGGATGGCTTGTCCTTTATTAAGTCAGCCTTATCCAAACCAAACCCTAAATCATATTAAAAAGCATCTACACAAAGGAGGGAGGCTCAGCCTGAGAGAAGACTCATCAGGCAGAAAACGCGAGCCATGGAAGCAGAGCGCTCGGAGGGCTCAAGTCAATACTGCACCGCAGGTCCACGAATTGCCAGTGCATCTCGATGCTGATCTTTCTCAAGTCCTGTTTCTGACACGTGTAGCTCAACATGAAAAACAAACAGAAAGAGGCACTCTAAAAGAAAAGGTATTTATTTGGGAAGACAGCACTGCAATGGGAATATGAGTGCCATAGTAAACCATGCGCATATTCAGGGAGGTAAAGGAAGACAAAGATTTTTAAAGAGAAAAATGAGGAGGACATACAATTGTTTTGGACATAATTATCCTTGGCTACAATAACAATGGTGATACCAGTCTGAGGTTGGACAAGCAGTTGCTGGGCAGATATCCTTGCAGAAGTATTTTTTTGTATCTAAGATTGTGATGTTTTCTGTGCCAAGTTGTGGTTTTTCCAGAGTCTTTTTTTGTTATCAGGCATATAAGCATAAGAACCCTCTCTTCATGGCTTTCCTCAGCTCTATTTGTTGGGGTTTTCATATATATATATATATATATATATATATATATATATATATATATTATTGTGTTTTAGGTTTTGGGGTACACGTGAAGAACATGCAGGATTGTTGCATAGGTACACACATGGCAGTGTGATTTGCTGCCTTCCTCCCCATCACCTATATCTGGCGTTTCTCCCCATGTTATCTCTCCCCAACTCCTCATCCCCCGCTGTTCCTCCCCTAGTTCCCTGGCCACAGATCCCAGTGTGTGATGCTCCCCTCCCTGTATCCATGTGTTCTCATTGTTCAACACCCGCCTATGAGTGAGAACATGCGGTGTTTGATTTTCTGTTCTTGTGTCAGTTTGCTGAGAATGATGGTTTCCAGGTTCATCCATGTCCCTACAAAGGATACAAACTCATCATTTTTTATGGCTGCATAGTATTCCATGGTGTATATGTGTCACATTTTCCCTTTGGGGTTTTCTTAACATTACTCATTCCATTTAGATTCTGACAAGTGCTATAAATACTAGTAAACAGTTAAAAACAGAGATACTAATATTTTTTCTGAAAACAAATGTTTTTCATTCAGATAAGTTTTAAAGAATGTAGCAATGTGATTTGCTATGAAAATGACAATTGGTGTATTACTTATTCAAAGACCAAATGAGTGATGTAAGAAATAAAAGAGACCCGCTATACCCAGTGTTATCAAGGTGGAGTAAAATGCATATGCTTTCAAAGCTACAAGTTATACAAGCACCAGCATGCTATTTAACTTAACAGTCTTGATTTTTTTATTATAAAAATGTCATTATGCATGGCACAGCAGCGAAATAAAGTCTAATTTAGCTAAATGTGCTTTGAGTAAATATTACACAATTTCTAAATCCTATATTTTGAAGAAAACAAGCTGACAAGAATGTTGATATATTGAATTGAAGCCACATATTGTACTGTTTAAGAAGCTTTTAAATGCAAGAAATATTAACTCAGTTTCAAGTGATTTTAAAAATAAATTCCTGATCTTGTATAACAGAAAGTCAGGGAGGTAAGGCAGGCTTCAGGGCAGCTGGAGCCAGCAGTTTAGCCATATCCTAATGGAGCATGGCATTTTCATCTGTCTGTACTACCATTCACAGTATCAAATTCATCCTAACGCACTTCCCTTTCATGGTGCCTTGGTGACTGCCAGCTACAAGTGGAGAAATGTTTCTGTACATATATAGGAGGAGTGGGAACTATACCTAAAGCATGGAATGAAAATCTTTCCCTTCTCTGAGATAGACAATGTCAATTTATGTGCCCCCTTTTGAACCACAGCAGTTGCCAAGGAAATGCCACATGCTTCTTCGTTAATGAATCAGAATCTACCCCAGGGCTTGTGGAATGAAGCCAGTTTACAGCTTGTTGGTGGGGGCGGGGCAAAGGGGTAACCGGATATTTGAACAATACTGGAAGAAAAAGAGGGGCAATGGATGCGGAGTTAGCAAGCAATAGCATTCATCACCATCATCTTTTTTGTTTCCCAACACATATACATAACCATCTTCTCACATACACATTTCGACAGTCCTGACATGTGCATAAAATACTCATACTCCTTAGCCTCATCCAGTCCCAGCTCCAGTATTTCTGGGTGACGGGTAGTCCTTCCTCCCAAATATAAATTGTCTGCTGAGAGAGGGCCAAGGAGAAACTGGGCTTTTTGCGCCTGAAGCTCATACAATTTGGGAGGCCCTATTGAAGAAAAACAATGCTAAATTATAAACACAAAATTTGGCACACAAAAGGAATATTTACATAGAATGAGAAAACAAATCACAAGAAATTATATATTTCAAAAAGTTGACAAATACCACAAACATCAAAAAATTCAGAAAAAAATACATTATTGCATAAGTGTTAATAATTAACTGCCTAAGTGATCTCTTTTCCTACATTTTTGTCTGCATACGCTGACCATCTCTTCCTATGACAATGATTTTATAATTCAAATTTCTATGGAAAGAACAGACAAATAATATAGTTTCTATTTTATTTTTTATTGCTAAAAGTTTAGAAAATTTCTTTCAGCTTTGCAACTTCCTTCCTTATCTTTAATACCACAGTTCTTAACACCCTCTGCAGTCTTACTCAGACAGATCTGCTTTGAGATAAACTCTAGGAATCTCACAGTACTGTGGTGCAGACTGCAGCTTCCACAACAACCAATTCAGTCTAACCCATGGCATTCCCAGTCCTTCCCTGCCTCGCCACTCTTGACCTGAGGCCAAGGATGGCCGGGAGGTGATGAATCCTGGGTTGTCCTGGTCTCCAAGCAGAAAGTAGAGCAGTTGCTCATTCGGGTACTTCTCCTCTGGGTTAAAGATACACTCCAGGTGCTGAAATGTGATCCATCAGAGGGATGCTTTCCCTGGGAGCCAGGTAGATGTGGAGGTAGAGCTGATAGCTCCCTGGCTACCTGAAGCACCAAGACCCTACCTGGGTGTAAAGAGTAAAAGTCCACACTGGACAGCACTTCAGGGCTCCAGCTTCTGTATCCTGTTCCTTCATGCCCCAAGGGAGAACACACTGAGCTGTGGAAAAAGTCCATGCAAATAAGGGGTTTTAACACCAACATGTCATTAATTTCATAGTAAGTCTACCTCTTACTATGACTAAAAGATTATTATAAAAATTCTCAAACCAGTCAGTATTCAGTTGTGCAAACGGAATGGGTTAATAATTCTATTTAAAAAGGAGAGAAAGGTAGCAATGCACAGTGATCCCTACTACTAGTATATCCTGCTGCTGGACAAAACCAAGAAGGACCTTCTGCCCAGGCAATCATGACTCTTGGCCAGTCGACTTGACATTCCTTGATTGTTCTCTCTGGGACAATGCTCCTGTTCCTGTTTCCTCCATGGCTTCCTCTGGCCACCTGAACAAAAATTAAGGGGCTGTACTGGAAGATGATATGTATACCAGTGGATAATATGTGCATTTGATGGGGATGCACAGCTTCAACCGTCTTCTTCCTGACATTAAAAATTTCAAGGTCAAAGAATTGCTTTAGGAATTAAACATATTTGCTATTGTCGGCCAGCTGAGAGCTGTCATTGGCAATACAATTCCTTTATAAATTTAGTGGTTTCAGTCTATTTGCTTCTAGGCATTTCATTAGGCACTCAAGTACCCAAAGTTAGATATCTTCTCTGCCACTGTGTCTGGCTCATCCACATGGCCTGAAGTTAAACCAATGTCCTCATTTGAAAAATTAGCCACAGCAAACCTCTCCTTGACCCAAGCTTCATCCCAGATACTTCTTCCCCGTGGGCATGATAACACCCTCTGTCAGACAGAAAACACTTGAGAGAAAGTGGTAGGGACAGGTTTATAGAAAGGAGCTTATCTTTTTTATCTCTTTCTAAGTCTTCTGCCTCTTCAGTGTCTAAGTTTAGCTTGGGGCAAAGAATTCAGCCTTTCTGACCTTGAACATCTACAAATTATTGGACTTATATTCAACTTAGGTTTTAGGATATGGGCAAAAAGGACCTTCTTCAGTAAAGCTACATGATCTTCCCTCTCTGCTCTTAGAATCCAGTGTAGCCTAAATTTATCTCTTGTAAGGCCTTGCTGAAGCTGAAAGAAGGGCTAAAAACATACCTACAGCCTGAGTTTTCTTACCACTTCCCCTAAAAGTAAAGCCTTTGGCACAAGGTCTCTGACGTCAGGTATAATAGGTAGCAGAATTTCCCCGCTGCATCAGTAGGGTATCCCGTTTCCTAACTGGAGTAACAGCTTCTCCCAACTCAGACACATCAAGGGCTAGGCTACGCTGGGAGTAACTGGTCTAATTAAAGAATTTGTGCTGAATATTTACAGATATTAGTATTAATTTTGGCTGCAAGTAACACAAAAACTGAAAGTGACGTAAATCTGCAAAGATAGTTGTTTACAACAAACATAAAAGTCTGGAAGCAAGTGATTGCAGGGTTGATTCTGAAGATTAGCCATGTCAGGACTCTGGGGCTACAGGCTGAATGAAATACTCTTGTCTCTCACTAAGAATGACAAGATGTTTGCTGAGGCTTCAAGCAACATACCCTTAGGTATCAGCATCACATACAGCTGTAAGGATGGGGTTAAGTAAAAGGGCTCTTACTCCTATAATGTTCCTTCTCTTATGAACAAAGAAAATCTTTCCTAGAAATTCCCTCTCTTAGTCTCACTGGCCAGAACTGGATCAAATGCCCACATCCAGAACAATCACCAGTCAAGAGGACTGGGATTACCTGGGCTGGATGAAACCATTCACCCCTAAGGATGGGAAAGTACCTGTGTTCCCTAAGCCTACTGCCACCCACCTGCTGCCTACAAAGCATAGCTCTGTCTGCAAAAGATAGAGGAGTGGCAGAGAGCAATGCATCTCCCAGAGAACTCTAAAAAGAGAGATACCTGCACAGTGGAGAAGGCAGTGCCCAGCAAATGTCAAATATTTGTGGAATCCTTTTTGAAGATACACTAAGTAAGGCTTTAAGAATCAGAAGTTTCTGATCTACTCATTGGGAGGCCTTAGAACAAGACAGAGACAGTAGGGAAAAAAAAGCAACTGGAAGAAAGGGAAAGGGTAAAGCAAAGGAATAGAAAATTAAGAAATGAAAATGAGTAGAGGAAAGAGAAAATTGGAGAATATAGAGAGGCAGAAGTGAGTCTGTTTTTCAGATTTTTGTAGTGAAAAGGCTATAAAGGTTTTAAACAGTTTTTCTTTTAGGAAAAGGAGAACAATAGAGGCAAGGATACATGGAGAGAGATTTAGCCTGTTGGCAGGGGTCAAGCCAGGTCTTATGGGATTTGAAGGGCCTTCTTAAAGAAAAAGAAAAAAAAATTGTAAATATATGTTTAGATATGTAAGTGATTATTTACCTATGATGAGGAAAAAAATTTTACAAATTTTTAAAATATGACAAATATTTTAAAGAGATGTTATTTTTATTAACTGGCACACTTCTTTAATAATTTTCCTTCAGTTTTTGCCTCTATCCTCTTTAATATCTCTTCAAATTAATAATAATTTTTGCCATACTTTTTATGGAAAGCATAGAAGGAAAGATCAGTCTTCTAACGTAGTAAAAAGATATTTTTATTATAGTTGGAATGCATAAAACCTATGACTTTCCACATAGATGTCTTCACTACTTCTAGCACTGGTTACAGGGCTTATGCCCTACAAATACAGCCATTCAGATAAATCCTATTTCATGCAATTCAGTTCAGAAAAGGAGAAAATAGGCATGGTACAATTATCATTATGTGTTGGGTATACCCTAGACAGAGTATAATCTCCCTTTGGGTAAGTTGTCAATGAGACCCAAATTCTTTGCTAGAAGTTTGCATACCTGATGACAAATTTTTCCTGGATCAGTTTCTCGCTCTTATGTTTTTGAACCTTGTTTCTCCTCCGCTATACACATACTTCCAATGCCAGGCCCCTGAAGCACGTACTTATCCTAGTGCCCTGCATCTTTGTTGTCATGAGGCCTGGTGAGTTGGCAGAGTGCAACAGCAGTGTGCCTGGATGCCATTCTCACACCAGATGGCTATCAATAACTTTACACAGAGATGATGGTAAATTCCATGAACATATCCCACTAGACCCAAACAAGATGTGTTTATAAGTCAACTCTTCCTTAGCCAGATCCCCAAAAATGCCTCTCAGCTACTCCAATACCACCCAAAACAAGAGAAAAAGTGACAGAAGAGAAGCTGGCATGGAAAAAACAGCAGTCTTAATCAATTGCTGTTAAAATATATTATTTTTGCCAAATTCACAAAAACATATGATCATGTGAAGACATTGGTAGGCCCTTTCCAGGACACAAAACCATAAGCTTTCTCGTTTAAGTAAAAATGCTTCTATGTGGCGAGAACAAAGGGTATGGATGGGGTTATGGGAAGTACGAATAACTAATTTCATCATCATGGTTTTTCCATGGACCAATCCTACTACCAGCTCTCTGACTTAAGTGCCACCCTAGGACAAAGGCAAGATACCAGTCTGCAGACTTTTGCTGTTAATACAGCTAAAATGTAGTTCTTCCTGACACATTTGGTAAATTCATCCTTCAAGAGTCTACAATTCCTTCTCCATGACATGGTTTCTGATCTCCAGAGCAAAACTGACTTCTCCTTCTTTCATTTGATTCATCACTGCACCCCTTCTACCCTCTTCTAAAATGACTCTGGAAATGACTCACTTCGACTGCAGGCTCTTTTCTCTCATGAGGTATTTGATAGCACCACTAGATTCCCAGTGCTCAGCCTGGTACTCTGCACAGAAGAGAAGGCTCTAGGAATATGTTTTGAAAATAAGTCTGGGAAAAATGTCAGAATGAGAGATTCAAGATGGCTGAGTAGAGGCATCTTGTATATACCTCCTCCACTAAGAAGAACTAAAATAGTGAGTAGAGAGTCACACTACAAATAGATTATTCAAGAGAGAACACTGGAATTCAACAGAAAAGAGATAAGAGATATCTAAATCAAGGAAGAAGAGAGAAGCAGGGCAACCTGCTTGGCCAAAATCAGCCAGGAGCCAAGAGAGACTCCCCAGCATGATAAAAAGGCAAGAGGACCTCTATGATCCGCATTTCCATTGCAAATATTATTAAATCCAAAGAGAGAAATACGTTGCAATACAATAATTGTGGGAAACTTCAACACTCCACTCAGCTTTAGAAAAATCATCTAGACAGAAAATTAAAAAAGACACTTTGGCAGACTTTACAAAACACTCCATCCAATGAATACAAAACACATTTTTCTCAAATGCACATGAAACATTCTCCAGGAAAAACCATATGTTATGCCACAAAACAAGTCTCAACAAATTTTTGATAATTGAAATATTTTCAAATATCTTCTCAGACCACAGTGGAATGAAACTAGACACCAAGAACAAGAGAAACTTTGGAAACTGTTCAAATACATGGGAATTACACAACATGCTCCTAGATAACCACTGGATCAAGGAAGAAATTTAAAAATTCTCAACACAAATGAAAATCAAAACACTGCATAGAAAAACCCATTGAATAAAGCAAAAGGAGTGCTAAGAGGGAAGTTTACGTTAAAGTGGCTACATCAAAAAAGTAAAAATTTTAAAATAAACAAGATAATAATGTGCCCCAACAATCTAGAAAAGCAAGAAGAAACCAAACCCCAAATTAGTAGAAAAAAAGAAATAATAATGATCAGAGCAAAACTAAACAAAATAGAGAATAAAACACAATATGAAAAAGACCAATAAATGAAAAACTGTTGTTTTAAAAAGATAAGCAAAATTGATAAATCATTTGCTAGACTAACCCAGAAAAAAAAATCTAATAAAGTAAAAAAGCAAAAAGCAGACATTACAACTGATGTGACAGAAATACAAAAGATTATCAGAAACAATTATGAGTAACTATGCATCAACAAAGTAAAGAGCTAGAAGAAATTGGTAAATTCCTGGGCACACAATCTACCAAGATTAAACAGGAAGAAATAGAAAACCTGAACAGACAAATAACAAGTACTAATACCTAATATCTGTATTAATCTATTCTCTTACTGCTATAGAGATACTACCTGAAAGTGAGTAACTTATAAACAAAAGAGATTTAATTGACTCACAGTTCTACATGGCTGGGAAGGCCTCAGGAAACTTACAATCATGGTGGAAAGTGAAGGGGAAGCAAGGCATGTCTTACATGGTGGCAGAAAAGAGAGGGCATGCAGGAAAAGCTGCCACTTTTAAAATCCTCAAATCTCTTGAGAGCAGCATGGGGGATACTGCCACATGATCCACCAGGTCCCTCATAGATGCATGCGGATTACAATTCAAGATGAAATTTGGTGGGGACACAGAGCCAAACCATATCAATATCAAAGCAGTAATAAAAATCTCCCAACAAAGAAAAGTCCAGAACCAGACGGCTTTATTGTCAACTTCTACCAAATATCCAAATAACTAACACTAATTCTCCCCCAACTATTCCAAAATATTGAAGAGGAGGAAATTCTCCCTAGTGTCTTCTGCAATGCCAGCATTACCCTGATACCAAACCAGACAAATATAAAGAAAAAAACTAAGATGGATAACCATGATGAACATAGTGTAAAAAATCCTCAACAAAATACTAACCACTCCAACAGCACATTAAAAACAAACAAACAAATGCCATGGTCAAATGGAATTTATCCTAGGGAAATGAGGATGATTCAACATATGAGAATCAATAATTGTGATACATCACATCAACAGAATGAAGGACAAAAACGATATGATTGTCTCAATTAATGCAGAAAAACCATTGGGTAAAATTTACCATCCCTTCATGATTAAAAAATAAAATCTCTAAATAAACTAGACATAGAAGGAAGGCACCTAAACCTAATAAAGACCAAATATGATAAACCCACAGGTAACATCATACTGAATTAGGAAGAGCTAAAAATGTTTTCTTTAAAAATTGGAACAGGACCAAGATGCCCACTTTCATCACCCCTATTCAATATAGTACTGGAAGTTCTTAGCAGAGGAATCAGGCAAGAATGAGAAATAAAGGAAGTCAAATTATCTTTCTTTGCCAATGATATAATCTTATATTTAGTAAGATTAAACACTCCACCACCAACCTATTAGATTTGATAAATTCAGTAAAGTTGCAATACACAAAATCAACATACAAAATTCAATAGTGTTTTGATACATCAATAATGAACTATTTGAGAAAAAAAATCAAGAAAACAGTCCCATTTACAATAACTAAAAAAAACCTAGGTGTAAATTTAACCAAGGAGGTAAAGGCTCTGTACAAGAAAATGATAAAGCAACGATGAAAGAAATTAAAGAGGAGACTCATACAAATGGAAAGACATTCCATGGTCATGGATGAGAATTAACGTTGTTAAAATGACCAAATTACCCAAAGCAACTTATAGATTTCATGTAACCTTTCTCAAAATACCAATGACATTCTTCACAAAAACAGACAAAAACAATCCTAAATTAATATGAAACCCCCAAAGAGCCCAGATAGCCAAAGCAATCCTGAGCAAAAAGAAAAACCTGGAGGCGTCACACTAGCTGACTTCAGAAATATTACAAGGCTATAGTAAAAAAAAACAGCTCGATATTGGTATGAAAACAGACACGTGGACCAATGGAATATAACAGAAAACTCAGAAGTGAATCCACATATTAACAGCCAAATCATTTTCAATAAAGCTACCACATACATACACTGTGGAAAGGACATCATCTTTAATAAATGGTTCTGGGAATATTCAACATCTATATGCAGAAGATTGAAACTGGACCCTTATCTTTCACCATACACAAAAGTCAACTCAAGATAGATTAAAGACTTAAACATAAGACCCTAAACTATAAAACTATTAGAAGAAATCATAGGGGAACCACTTTAGGACATTGGTCTAGGCAAAGATTTTATGGTTAAGACCTCAAAAGCACAGGAAACAAAAGAAAAGGAGACAAATGAAACTATATTAAACTGAAAAGCTGCAACGGAGTGAAGAGACAATCTGTGTAGTAGGAGAAAGTGTTTACAAACTATTTATCTGACAAGGTACTAATATCCCTAATATATAATAAACTCAAACAACACCACAGTTTAAAAAAAAAACAACAAATACCACTAAAAAGTGAGCAAAAGCACGAATAGACATTTCTCAAAAGAAGACTTACAAATAGACAACAAGTATATGAACAAATGCTCAGCATCACTAATCATCAGTGAAATGCAAATGAAAACTACCATGAGATATTATCTTACTTTAGTTAGAAAAACTATTACTGAAAAGACAAAAAGTAATAATGGCTGCTGGACAGAATGCACTTAAGTGGCCAGGTGCAATGCAATGCTTCCCAAGAAACTCCAGACAAATTGGTGGTAAGCATGGAGATGGTAACAGAAGCTGTGTGTCCTATTACACTTGGGTTCAAAATCTGAACCAATTTTAAGTAAATTTTAAAGGATTAAGTGGCTTAGAACAGCATTATGCATGTCTTCAATACCACCTGCAAGGTCTGAACTGAGAGGTAGATATCCCATTACCAAAAGGAAAAGTTGATTTAATACGCCAAATTCTTTTTGTTTTCTTTTTAAATTTTTTATTTTCGGTTTAGAGGAACATGTACTGGTTTGTTATGCAGGTAAACTTGAGTCATGGGAGTTTGTTGTACAGATTATTTTGTGACCCAGGTACTAAGCCTCAAACCCAATAGCTATTTTTTCTGCTTCTCTCCCTCCTGCCACCCTCCACCCTCGGGTAGGCCCCAGCGTCTGTTGTTTCCCTCTTTGTGCCCATGCATTCTCATTAGTATTTGGTTTTATATTCCTACATTACTTTGTCAAGGATAATGGCCTCCAATTCCTTCCATTTTCTGCAAATGACATGATCTCATTCTTTCTCATGGTTACATAGTATTCTATGATGTGCACATACCACATTTTCTTTATCCAGTCTACCATTGATGGACATTTTAGTTGATTCCATGTCTTGGCTATTGTGAACAGTGTTGTAATGAATATACAGGTGCATGAAACACACTGAATTTTGATGATGGTATAAAATATTTCTTAACTTTTTCTTAACTCATTTGTAGCATAAATGTCTGCCTTTGAGGTCTATCCAGGAGACCTTTCTCTTCCTGTGTTCTCTATTCACCCTGCCCTGCAGTCTCTTTATCCTGTGAAACCAAACCTCAGTCCTCTCCTCAAGACCCTCATTGCCATCCAGGTGGTGTGCTGAAAGTACTCTGGGCTCACTTTGACCCTCCTCCTGCTTGCCTCCATCTATTTATCCTGCCTTATGACAGACACTGTCTTCATTAGGGAGGAGGAGGAGTAAAGAAGATAAGTGGAAGGAAACCCTATCTTGCCACAGAAGCTAGCATCATTATCTTCATCATCATTGTTACAGCAGGCACCTAAACAACCTGCTTCTTGACTGCTTTTCTGTCTCTGTGCCAGGCCCTGGGCATCCGATAATAAAGCCTTTTTTCCTTTGAAGTAACTCCAGCGAGCTTCTGGCCAGGACACAAGGTGATTTCCAAATCTTCCCAACCTTCTTCATACAAATGGAGCAGAGGCTGCTTATGCGTCTGGAAGTGAGAAGGAAGCACCATTCCAGGTGCAACTGTTTTCACAGGAGCCAGAAAAATGTAGAGTTTGACCCCCATCATCTCCAGTGACTTAAATTTTAATGAGAAACGCTTGAGGAGGAAGGAAGCTCTCAGGGGTCTCTGATGGAAAGAAGCTGGCTGAATGGCATATAGTATGATTGATGAATGCATGCTTCAGAACTGACTCAGCAGCTCGGGCTGCACCCACATCTCTGGCTGCCTCCCCTTGCTCCTGCCCTTTCCCCTCCATTCACAGACTGAAGGTTAACTCCCCTGACTGAGCAGTGGTCTGCCCAGACTGGGCACAGTCTGTCCTTCCAGCATCCCATTTAGAAACACCAACCTCACACCTCAAAGGAGGGTGAGCAATTTCATTTTCTGTCTTGAAGGCCAAAACAAAGAGACATCATAATGCCAGCCCTCAGCAAAGACGGGCAGAATCAGAGCCCTTTTATCCAATTCCTAGAGATTAACATTTCAAATCTGGAGGGTTGGATGCCTTTGTTCATAAAAGGTCACAAGAAGAGCACTCTGACTCCCATCAGCGTTCTTAAGCAGTCCCTCAGGTCAGACCATCCCAGAAGCATCAGCCTTTGGAAAGCCACACCATACAGTGACAAGGAACACAGAGAGGTGAAGAGTTTTTACTGCTCAGATGCTTTGTCTGAATACTCAAAGTCCACTGTGTTCCACCAAATGCGCACGGAGCTCTGGAACTGTTTCTATCACATACGTAGCAGGTGATTCTTTTCTCTGGGGTCTAAGTTTCCTCAGTCTGCAACTTGAGAGAATGGACTACACCAGATCAAACACCCTCAACACCAGCTCCACCTGGGCATTACCTGGCAAGCATTTTGTTTGTTTTGTTTCTTTAATTTAATGGAAATATATAGATTCCTGGGCCCAATGCCAGGCTTGCTAAGTCAGGATCCTTTGGCTGTGGCCCTGGACCTTGTGTGCCTAGTGAGCTTCCTTAGTGGTGCAGAGGCAGCAACTGGGTCCTCGGCAAAACCATACCTGGGAACCACTGAACAAAACAACCTTCAAGGGCCTCTTCTCATATGATTGTTTTGAAAATATTTAATTATATTTTAACAATCTGAAATGTAGGCACATTTCAGAAAAATCAGAAAAGTACAGATAGAATTTTTAAAGGACAGTAATTCTGCCAGACAAAGATCTCTATGCTACCATTTGTTCTTATGCATCGGTTTCTGTGATTTTTTCTTTTGTTTGCATAATTATAACCACATTACAAATATGCATTCATATCTTGTTTTCTTGCTTGACATTAATCAATTTTAAAAATATAAGTATTTGCCCCTGTTTTATGTATTTTCATAACTAACATTTTTTAAAGTAAATAATATAAGCTGAGAGTGAGGGCTGCAGTTTACTTCGTCACTCCCTTTTATTGGGCATTTTCAGTTAAAGGACTTGGACCACTCACTTTGTTGCAGGGCCCGTTAATGGAGGGGCGAGAGAGCAAAAGATGGACCATGAACTCTCCTTCTCTGGCCTTTGTGGAATCCTGGCAATTCACACTGCCCACAAACTGCACTTTATGGCATTTGTGCCAGAGGAAAACCAATGCACTGAATCAGATGCTGCTATGGAAAGCCAGCACAGACCTTTCTCCCTCGCTGTTCGACTCCTTTGTCTGAGAACCCTGCATTAGTACTGCTGATGGCACAGATTAATGGAGAAACTGATGGATCTGGCCTAGAAAACATCTTCTGATCCTTCCCTGTCGGCTTTCATTTGCTATGGTGTGTTTGGTCGTTTTAGGAGCTGCAGTGAGCTTCAATATTAACTGGTAAAATCTCAGGTCAGGGAAGCTCATTCATCAACCCAAACATGAGCCCCTGAGTAAGTAACAGGCAGAAAACTCAGGGCTAGGCTTTGGGAAGAGATGAGGAATCATGGCTTCCACTCAACTTCTCCTCATAGTTGGAAGGGAATCCAGCAAAACCACCCATTTTCCAAGGAGGGAGCTGAGATTCAGAGACGCTAAGGAATTTGTTTCTGGTCTTGTGGGGAGTAAGAGTCAGAGCCTGCTGGCTGGCCTGGCTGCCTGCTCCTGGCCTGCTACCTACACAGCCTGCAATGCTGATACAGGGTGTCTGTGACTGCTCTTGCTTCATTCGGGATGGAACAGTGACATCAGTACTCTTCCACATTCCCCAGCCACCCGCTTTACCTCAAAACCCACGTCTCTCTAATATCCACGTGTTCATCCTTCCTTTTCCTTCTTTTTTCTCCCTCCATTCTTTCCTCTCTCCCTTTCTCTCTTTCTTCCCTCTTTCACAAAGTTTTTTAATATTAGGCAAATGTCAGGCAGTCACTCTAGTGGAGATTCAAAGCATCCATCAGCTCACAGGCAGCTTCGCTACCAACATAAGAACCAGAATGGGGTCATGAGAGCAAAGAGCAGGGTACCAACTCCAGACTTGCAGGGGAAAGGAAAAGGGCTTCATAGAGAAGGTAACACCTGGATTGAATCCTGAGGATCAAGGTGTGAGTAAGGTGAAGCGTGAGGAGGGGAGGGGACCCTTTCCTCCTGGGAATAGGAACAGCATGTGCAAAAGCCTGAGTTAAAAAGCTCATGATGCATGTGAGGGACTGCAAAGCATTCCATATTTAGGGCCCAAAGAAGGAACAGGGGAGTGTGTTTGGGGGAAGGGGTGAGGAGCACAGCAAGACAATAAGTAGACCAAGCAGAAAGGCTACAGTTCCTAAGTGGCCTTACTCATACCTGGTGATTACAACTTTATCCTGAGGGATGTGGGAAGGGGCACAATTAGGGTGCACTTAAAAGTGTCTGTGGCTGGAGAGCAAAGACTAGAATGGAGAGCCTGAAATCTGCATGAGAAAGAGTGGGAGCCTGATCCATGGATAAGCTGTGGGATGGCAAGGAGGCAGAGAATATCTCTGATGGAGTACCCCCTGCATCAGGGCTGCAGAGTTCTAAGGGCATGTCCACATAGTACCTTCCAGGCTACCCCCAAGAGAGTCTCCAAAGCAGACAACAAGGCTACACAGCTCAAACTGCTAAGCCTCAACCTTCTCCAGCCACTCAGGGTCATTGGTTCCCTGGAACAATTAAGCTGGCTTTAATAACACAGACACATCAGTGCTTCCCACTGGGTGGAACCCTGCAGGTGATCACTTCAGCCTCAGAGTGTGCAGGTCCCTGACCACTGCACACCTTTGAAGAGGGTTAATTGAATTTTTGCATCTTTAAATGTATTATTAGCAACCAAAAAAGGAGGAACACTGGTCTTTTATTTCTCCTCATTATCTAAATAAAACAGATGTTTGTATAATGCAGTTCTTAAAGGATACAGCCAATTTTTTGTTCACCTGAAAAACCCACTGGTACAGAAAAGCTTTGGCACAAATTCATACTTAACAACTGCATTTTACTGTTATTTATTCTTATTTCCCCAACCCAGAGGTGATGTCTTGCTTCACAGGTGTGCGATGAAGGACAAGGGTCCTTTAGAAGAGTCAAATGGTAAGTCTGCATCTGAGGTGAGGGGATACAGGAATGGGACATTGTCTCTCTGTAGGAATGGTGTCTCCTGGGCCACTGATCATAAAATTAACCATCACAGTGAGCAGTAGGTGTCTGCTCCATCAAGAGAGAACTATGGCTCCATGCACTTGGGGAAACTGAGGGGTCCATCTGAGCCCAAAAGGGAAGGAAGTCTGTTTTGGTTGAATAACACTGAAGGCGTCTTTAAACTACAGAGGTAACTAGGAAGAGGGTATCATATTTAGCCATTCCCATTCACTGACATCTCCCTTCTTCCTGTACCTATTTAGGAAGGCACCCAGCTGGGCATTGAGGTGTGGAAACTCAGGCATGATAAGTTTTCTGGGTAAGAGTTAGAAAATTCCAAGAGTAGAACTTACCCAAGTGGGGCACTGCTAGGAAGGTCCCAGGCAGCTGGGGGAGGGAGTCAGCAAAAGCAGGAGATCCCTGCAGTAAGGACAGAGTTGGAGAGCTGATGTGTGAACCAGTTCTGCCTTATTCCATAGCAGCTGAATTCTAAAAGCCAACAGCATCCTTGTCTCTGGGCTCCTTTCTGCTCATAGTATCCAATTAATTACAACCCAAGTCTTATGGCCAAAGGGTCTTTTTTGTTTTATCAAAACAAATAATGACTTAAGCCTTTTACAGATGTAATCTTCCACTTGAGGAGCTCGGATTGCAATCTTTATGAAATCACTTTCACTTGGGTCATGAGCTAACTCTGGGTGATTTCAGCTATTACCGCCCACCAAAGACAGTCACTTGACATTATCAATTAGTCTTTTTTTTTTTAATCTGCATTTGTTACCAAGGGTTTTAGACTTTTTTCATAGTCAAACAGTCCTGCTGGTATCTTTTCTCTAGATAATCTGAGAATAGTTATAAGGCAGACAATGCAGAAATAACAGGAGGAAGGGAAGAGACCTGCAGTCACCGAGTGGCTCTTTCACATTTTATATTGAATTTAATCCTCATCGCAAGTCTGGGAGGTAGGTTTATTTATTCCTGTCCTCAGCTGAGGAAACTGATATTCCAAAGGAGCTAACGTAGCCAGAGGAGATGTGGTAGGAAGAACTCTGTGATGAACTTTGATGACCCTTATCTTTTTATAATTTCCTTCTGTTGAATGTGGGCAGAGCCTGTAACTAGGATAGAGCATCATTTTCATAATTTTATCTTGTTATATGGCCAAAGAGTTGTGCAGATATAGGTAGGTTCATAATCAGTTGCATTTGCGTTTATCAGAAAATAAAATATCCAGGTGGACCTGACCGGATTAGAGCCCTTTAAATCTGCATGAAGAGGTCAGAGAAATAGGAAGTATGAGATCTGAAGAAAGGAAGGGATTAGACCTGAGAGAGATTCTCCATGGCTGGCTTCAAAGTTGAAGGAGCCACATGGGAAGGAATGCAGGTGGCCTTAGGAGTTTAAAGCATTCTCAGCTAATAGCCAGCAATAGAATTAGGCCACCATCCTACAACAACAAGGAACTGAATTCTGCCAACAACCACATGACTTTAGCCCAGCTGACACCTTGTGTAACTGAGCAAAGGACTCGGCTCAGCTGTGCTGGACTTCTGACCTATGGAAACCAGGAGGAAAGAAGGGGGCATTGTTTGAAATTGCTTAGTTTGTGTTAATTGATTACAAAGCAATTTAATATGAATGCAGATGGCGATGAGCTAGGACATAAACTCTACCTGGATCCAAGGCCATGCTCCTCCCACTGGAGTAGTTGCCTCTGCCTTCCACTTCTTCCATCTGGGAAGAGAGATAAAAAGAGTTTACTGGACAATTCAATTCTACAAGTGTTTCTTGAGAACCATTCTGTGTGTAGCCCTGGAGTAGGCAGGGTGTTTACAAGATGATTAAGGCTGGACAGCATCCCTTCAAGGGGCTCATCGTCTGGCATGAAAGAGAAATAAGAGACAGATGGTGAGAGCAATGTGTGGGAGCAGACAGGCAGTAGCGTGCTGCCAGAGCTGAGATGAAGAAAGGCTCTGAAGGAGAGGAGACTTTAAGCCTAGAATGAAGACGAGGGAGCAGGATGTGGTAGGCAAGCTGGGAAGTGCATAGGAGAAAGCACAACTGCACAGGCAAAATCAGAGACAGAACCCACACAATGAATTTAAGTTATGGTATCAGGACTGCTAGGCACACATGGGGCAGGTGGGAGATGGAGCTGGAAACCTGGATGAGACCAGATGGAGGGAGGCCTCTGATGCCATGTTATGGCAGTTGAGCCATTTTTTCTAGGCAATGAGAATAACTTCTCTGTTCTGCCAGCCCTACCTGCCCAAAATCCCTGTAAAAATCTTAAGACAACTTACTAGACAACACTCTAGGATGTCTTAATATGTAAGATCTCAAATGGCTGCTATTTGGTTTTTTTTCAGTTGACTTTTTTTACTTCATTTAATCAGTGATTCATTCAACAAACATTCCTCGTACAGCTTGTCTTGCTGGGCACTATGTCAGGCCCATGGGGTATAGCAGAGAAGCAAAGGAGGTCCTTTTCCCCAAGGGGTTGACAGGTTTGGGAGGCTGCATAGGGACCTGCCTGGGGTTGGAGATGGGAGAGGAGACGAAGAGTGAGAAAGACTAAGAAAACCTTTCCAGAAGGAGGAGAAGGGAATTTGGTTCCTGGGAAGTGAGGATGAAGAGGTGGAAAACATCAAAAGCTTCCCTTTTCCAAAACTTTCTGGAATTCTCTATGCCCAGATAACCTGTTGCTTCTCATCAGGCTTCACCTGGAAATGTATGTAGGTTACCACAACCAATTCAAAGCTGGCAACGATGCCCAGCCTGATTGCATGCTCAGGGCTGAACGGCCATGCATCTTTGCCTTAATTGCATAATGTCTTCTTTTGTTCAAACTCATGCATTAAATGACATCATAAGCAACAAAACATTTCAGGAGCATTTTGAAAATAATTGTGTTTTTTCCTACAGCAGATATCTCCCACTCTAAAGGTTAGAACTTTTCAGCCTATTGTAGAAAAGAAGAAAAAATTGGGGATAGTGGGATTGTTTTGTATGTTGACTACAGTGGTCATTTGATGGTGTAGTTGTAATCTTGGACTACCATAACAAAATACCATAGACCAGGTGGTTTAAATGACAGAAATTTATTTCTCAACAGTTCTGGAGGCTGGAAGTCCAAGGTCAGGGTACCAGCAGGGTCAAGTTCTGGTGAGGGCTCCCTTTCAGGTTGCAGTTGGCTGACTTCTCACTGGGTCCTCACAGCTCTTTTGCATGCTCTCTCTCTCTCTCTCTCTCTCTTTCTCTCTCTCTCTCTCAGTGTGTCTTCTTATAAGGGCACTAATCCTATCATATCAGGGCACACTCTTAGTACCTCATTTAACCTTAATTTCTTCCTTGTAGCCCTGTCTCCAAATATAGTCACACTAGGGATTAGTGTGACTAATCCCTAATCCAAAAACACATGGATTTTGGGTGGACACAATTCAGTCTATAGCAATGAGTATATAAATCTATCAAAACTCATGCTTTAAATGAGTATAGTTTATTATAGATAAAATAGACCTCCATAAAGTTGTTTTTAAAAATAGAGTAGACCAGAAACAAACAGACCTTAGCCCAATAGATTTAATACACTCTTTTAAAAAAGTCAGGTTAGTCATTATTTCAGAATTGAATGACTATGTCACTTGCTACTCAAGGGAAAACTGCAACAGAAACCATTCCCTTTTTGAAAACTTTCACCCACTGGGCTTACAGTTGTCCCTCTATGACCAGGTCCAAGAGGATACAACTGGAAGCTGCCTCTGTACCTCCTGAGGCCAAGCGGATTCATCCTCTTCCCCAGGCAGCTTTGGACACTGGTACTCCACTTGGCTTTGGGTGCTGTCAGTACCCAAATAGATGACTGACCTGCCCCTGCTTTTACGAAGTTAGGTCCATTTTACTGCCTACTTTCCACAGGGCCCTGGGAGCACGGTGCTGTGGATGAAAGATCTCAGGTTCCCACCTGCTCAATGAGTGCCCCTGCAAAATGTCCCCTACTGTACCAGGACACCCACCAAATCTGATCCCTTCCCAGGGGGATTCATGCTCCGACATTTCCTACCCCTACCTCTTTCATGATGCTCTCATGAAATGTGCTTATGTCTTAGGCTCTACAGATTCTGTTTTCAGTTAACATACTGGTGACTAATAATGACTTGCAACCCAGGGTTGCCTTTAAGTTTAATAGAAGCATTCTGGAGACAGTGTCTGAATCCTAGGGAGTCTTGATGATTTCAGTCTAACCCCTGCTGAACTCTAAGTTTGTCTGGCCTACTATGCCAGGGGGATTTTTCTAAAGCTCCAAGTGGCTCACATCACTTGGCTGATTATAATTCTTCATTATTCATTCATTTATTTATTCAAAATGATATATCAAGTGTCTGCTGTTCTTGGCTCTGGGCATAGAGAAATGAATAAGACAGAGTTCTTACCCTCTAGGAAAACACTATCTGGCAGAGGCAACTAGACCTGTATTTTATGTAAGCAGACAAATGTCACAAAGAGCTGCAGGTGCCTTGATGGAAATGATGGGATTTAGGAGACCCTAAAGGAGAGTGATGTCATTTCTTCCTAGGAGGGAAGAGGACATTGTTTAGGCTCAAAAAAAAAAAACAATATCCCAAAATGAAAGCTGCAGAAGCAGCCTCAGGAGCCTGTTTTTCTCTGACCTTCTCCTGCCCTCCTGTGTCTTAGGAGGACTAGTCTTTACAGGACTAGTTTTGAGTACTGTGTCTTCTAGTTTACAGGACTCAAAACTAGTCCTATAAACTAGGATTCCTCTTCCTCAAAGCAGATCATATAAACAAGATTGACTTTTCCAAAAAGCCATCCATAAAACTTAAAATATTCTATGTAAAAACTAGCCATAAAGAAATTATATGTCCTACCACCTTGTTTGACTGCAGGTCGTTAGTATCCCATTCCAGAGACAGGCCTGCCCCATATCTAAAAGGAAGGAATGTATGCTTAGCAAGGCCAACAAGAATCTAGACAGACAGGCCTTGCTGGGTTTACTCAGTCCATTAGATCAGATCATACCTTCTTGTCTATGTTTCTATATGGCTGCCCATATTTTGTTGAACCTAAGCATAAAAATGGATAATTTCTTCTGTGTCTTGAGTCTTCATTCTGAAGGCTTCTATGTATACACATTAAATAGGTTTGCATGCCTTTTCTCCTATTAATCAGTCTGCCTCATGTCCACGATTTTCAGCAAATCTCCAAAGAGCCAAAGCCTTTGGCCCTTACAATGTCAAGAAAAGCTTCAAAGAAAAAGTGACCCCTGAGCAAGGTCTCAACATGAAAGGGTCAAGACACTCCTGGGAGAGGAAGCTACACTGAATAAAGGCATGAAACAGTGTGGACATGTTTATCCCAATTTTACTCATAAGAAATCTGAGGCTCCAGGTTAAAAGCTTGCTCACGACCATATCACTCGTGTTGCTAGTAAGAACTTCTCCTGTGTGCCAGGTATTATTCTAGGGGCTGGGAATATGGCAGGAAACAAATTCAAATTTAAGTACAGGGAATTTTTATTACTCAACACTACAACCCTCTCTTTTCAGTTTAATAACGCTGCAGAGCATACCTACTCTGCTCAAACATTTTGGGGACTACAGAAATGAGTTACACAAAGCTGTCCTCAAAAGATATATGTAATGTAGTAATATCCTTGTAGTTAAATTTACATTTGTTTCCTGCCATATTCCCAAATAATTCTGTGGTCCTTTCAATTTTGTAATGTTTTCCTAGAAATAATCACCGTTTTATTTCGTTTTGTTCATTTTATTTTCCTGATGACAAAAAGCAAACTTGACAACAAAACCGAAGTCTTATTGATCTGGTACTTAGCGCTTGACTGACATTTTGATTTATGTATTCTTAGGAACAAAATTAAATGAGCTCTGGACCAAAGGCATTTGGGGGCTGTTTCATGTGTACTCAGACTGTGAAATATGAATTGTCATCCTGAGAAAAGCCAATCTTTGCAGTTAAGCTGCTGGGGCTGCCATGTAGGTTTCTTGTGCTAATTCCTTGAGGGGGATCCCAAACCCATAAATGAGAATCCATACTCCATCTACTTTTATGCCAAGAACCTTTTCATATGGGTGCCTGAACATCTACCTCTGGCTGTTAGAGGGAAAAGCAGTGATGAGATCCAGATAGATAACGTCAGCTTCCCCATCATAATACTTCTGTGTGGAACAAAGGTGAACTATGTCATCTCAACTCAAACCTTTACATCCCCTTACACCATCCTGGCCTAAGTCAGTGGTATTCAATGATGTCCTGGACTATGGGACCAGAGACATAAGCATCACTTCTTTTGGCAGGAAGGAAGGCAGGAAACTGGAAATGACTCTTGAAGCCCACCAAGAGATTCTATTCCTACATTCATACTCCACTCCCCAAGTACCTGGTGTGACCTCTAGAATTCCTACCTGGAATTTTAGGTCCCAAATTCCAAAAGTAGGCTGTGTGTAAAATTTGGAGCATTAATAACAGGTCCTTTTGGATTTGTTTTATGACCAAGGAATCCAGAAACACATTCTACTCATGATCCATCCACTTTCCCTATGACTCCCCAAGAGAAATAATATGCAGGACAAATATAAAAGATAGACACACTTCAGTGTTAGTTGGGCCTTTGACCCTAAACCCCAATATAAAGAGTACCAGTGAGATAGACTGTGCCAAAGTAGCATTCCTTTTCCCCACATTAGTTGAGCCCGCTCTCCAACCTGAGCCCAGGGCAGACACCAGTGATCAACTGCAGTACTCAACCTGGACCCAGGGCAGACACCACTAATCAATTGCAGTACTCTACTGTACTAAGACCATTTTTCAATACAGAGTTTTAAGAAGCTACTCCTTATTAATAGGATTAGTACTGTACAAATATAAAGCTTATAGACTATTTTTTGGCCCTCAGGAGGAGTGAACACTTGCTTGGTTCTGTCCTTGTCTTACTGCTTCCCATAGGATTCTCCTGCTGTTCTAGGCTTGGCTGCATAGCCATAGATTTCAAGCTATTAAGAAGGATGTCACATACTTGGCTTTGGGTCACCAAAGCTCTGCCATATAGTTCCTCTCCTTCCTTCCTCTTTTCTTAATCCTTATCAGCCAAGTGATGGGGGTGGGCATTTGTGTTTACTTGATCTTTGTCCATTTGCTTTTTTCTAACTCTGATTAGAGTCATCCCCCTATACCTGGGTTATCATTTGTTGGTCTCCTCTCCACCAATTCACACTCTCTAACGATTTTCAAAAAAATCAAAATTTTAAAAGTTTAAACAAAGACTAATTGAAACCTTCTCTTTCATTGTTAACAGAGAATCTAATGTGCCAAGTATGCTAGCACCTCTGACTTCAAGGTCTCTTAGTTCATAACTGAAAATACACCTACTGTCTTAGGGATATTTTATGTTCCCCCATGCTGGGACAAGTCCTAATGTGTGTGATGGATTATGCTGTTTGCTGAGAATGATGGCAAGGAAAACTGAGCCGGCCTCCCAAGTGGAAAACTGCTTGGGGTGTTCCAAAGTAGTAAACAGTATATGTATATCATACACCAGTTAAACTAGTTCTTTAAGCATGCAATGTGATCCTGCCGACCTAGCTCCCTTGTGGAGAACACTTTCTAGTTTGTCTTTGATCAGTAGTAATCAGGCACCAGCCACCCACTTAGTTTATCTTGGTTCTATGAGAAAACACAAAACACCTGCTTGTTAATAATAATCACCTGTCCAGAGAGAATAAATACGTGGGTCAGCATCTGCTCAAGGCTCTCAGCTCAGAAGGCTGTTTAGCCGCACCCCCACCCACCCCGATGTCCCACTCTGTACTCTGTGTCTGTTTCTGAATTCCTTCAGTGCCACTGGGTAGGGGT
This sequence comes from Plecturocebus donacophilus, assembly GCA_004027715.1. NCBI lineage: Eukaryota > Metazoa > Chordata > Mammalia > Primates > Pitheciidae > Plecturocebus > Plecturocebus donacophilus. The sequence goes on along the minus strand of PVKP010006762.1, from coordinate 31,554 downwards.
CTCCACGACCCAGCTAGTCTTGGCATGACCATCTGATAGTGTCTTTGAATGCTTCTTAAATGATATTTCTCTCACTGAAGCCTCAAACCTTTCTACCTCTTTTAGAAAACTACTTTTCTCTTCTTCACCCATATTGCCCCTTGGCTTCCCAGGTTGGACCCAAATATCCCTCTACTTTCCTTTTATTTTATGTCATTACTATTTTTAGAGAAAGAAGGAATCTTACTCTGTTGCTCAGCCTGGAGTGTAGTGGCACAATTATAGCACACTGTAACCTTGAACTCCTGGGCTCAATCAATCCTTCTGCCTCCGTTTACTGATTAGCTGGTACTGCAGGTGTGCACCATCATGCCCACCTAATCCTCTTCTGTCCTTGACCGGAGTCAAAGAAGATGGCATCGAAGAGGCAAAAATGGCCAATTACTCAAGCCCAAAGTCTCTTAGGAATTGACTGAATAACCTCTGCTTCACCAGGGGTGTCTAATATTTTGGCTTTCCTGGGCCAGATGGAATCAGAATTGTTTTTGGCCATACATAATGTGCATTAAGCTGATCAGCTAAAAAAAAAAAAAGTTTGTGTTGGGCCACATTCAAAGCTGTCCTGTGCCTTTTCTGTGGGCCACGAATTGGCCAAGTTTGCTTAGAGGAAGGAATTCAAATCAGGATTTCCTTCTAACTCTGTTGGTTTCACTCTGAGGGAGGTATTCATCTGATGGGTCGGATTTCAGGGCCTCATTTTCTGGTGACTGGGAAGCCTTTAGGGCATAAACGAGCCCTGTGGATAGGCAGACTATGATTTTGATTCCCTCCTGCAGCTGGTGGTTGTCTTTCTTACATAATGATAAGGTTCAAAACTTAAACTGGGTGCGGGGACAGTGGGAGGTGGGGAACAGGCAGACTGTTCTGTTAGCCTCTTTTGTCTAAAGCCACTTCGGCTCAACTAAGTCATCACAAATGGTCATGGACAATAGGTGTCCTTAATGCCCCTTATCAGGGCTCTTGAAATGACTCTTAAAACAAAGCTCTAATTCTCTAGTTTTGCCTCTGATCTGTCCTGTATCCTGAGCCATAGTGACTTTATGACGTGTGAAAATCTGATGATATCTCTACTCTTGGAAAGGCAAAACACATTCAGAGCTCTAGGACAAGGATCAGAGAGAAATGATCTTGCTTAGGAAAGTCAAGCCCCTGTATCCCCATAAGCCATGACTTACTAGAGAATTCACATTCTTTTTTTTTTTAATTGTACTTTAGGTTCTGGGGTACATGTGCAGATCGTGCAGGATTGTTGCATAGGTACACACATGGCAAGGTGGTTTGCTGCCTTCCTCCCCCCATCACCTATATCTGGTATTTCTCCCCACGTTATCCCTCCCCATCCTCCCCACTCCCACTGTCCCTACTCTAGCCCCCCACAACTGACCACAGTGTGTGATGCTCCCCTCCGTGTCCACGTGTTCTCATTGTTCAACACCCGCCTATGAGTGATACTATGTGGTGTTTGATTTTCTGTTCTTGTGTCAGTTTGCTGAGAATGATCGTTTCCAGATTCATCCACGTCCCTATGAAGGACACAAGCAAATAGTTTTTTTTATGGCCACATAGTATTCATGGTGTATATGTGCCACATTTTCTTTATCCAGTCTATTGTTGATGGACATTTGGGTTGGTTCCAGGTCTTTGCTATTGTAAACAGTGCCACAATGAACATATGTGTGCATGTGTCTTTATAATAGAACAATTTATAATTCTTTGGGTGTATATACCCAGTAATGAGATTGCTGGGTCAAATGGCATTTCTATTTCTAGATCCTTGAGGAATCGCCACACTGTCTTCCACAATGGTTGAACTAATTTGCACTCCCACCAACAGTGTAAAAGTGTTCCTATTTCTCTGTATCCTCTCCAGCATCTGCTAGAATCACACACACCTCAGCCTGTCCAGTGGGAGCTATGATGGTGAGCAGAAAAAGGAAAAGGGACTAGAAAACAATTAAATAATAAATTGAAAATCTAAGAGTTTGGTCAAATAGGTAAAGCCTTATAAGATGCAGTCTTCTGAACCATCAGTAAGTGTCCCTGTGGTCTCCTCCCAAGCTGTGGATTCTGGATCTATTTCTGGACAGGATGGCAGGGGTATGAGCCGCAGGGTGGCAGGCTGGTCTGTTCCCATTTTTAGGCGAGGCCAAAAGTACAGCTTGGAGGGTTCATCCTGCCCCATATCTCCTTCCAGGATCCTGGGCCTGATTAAGAAGCAACTCAGTTGTAACCGGTGGGAAGGAGTCTCTGTTCCTTAGAAGTTCACTTGGAAGCAGTCACAGCCAGCTGTCAGCACTGAGGCAAGAGAAGCCAAAAGCAGAGGAGGCCAGGGCAGGTGTGGGGGGAGTGGTATCGAAGGTCAGATGCAGGAGCATGAAATGAGGCCGAAGAAAGGCCCGGAGGATAGAGGGGCCTGCAGTCTGAGGCTAGGTCAGCTCTGCAGGAAACATCTAATCTGAGCGGTGTGTGAAAATTGGAGTCTGGAGTCAGATCCAAGGGCAAGCAGAACTTGTTTGGAAGACAGGGCCAGGTTTCGGGACAGAGCCTTGGTTGGGGAAAAAAACAATCATTTCTAGGAGATAGAAAGCCAGAGCATCAGCAGAGAGGCCAAGCTTACCTTGGTTCTCCCTGTTCTTCTAAGACTTTTTACCTCTTCTGGTCTTAAAAGTACAGTCATCCAAAACTAGTGTCTGCTGTAGACAGAGTTGCTGTTCAGCATTCAACAACCAAAAGACATCAGCAACGTGTGGGAAATCCAGGAGGAGCCCACAACTCAGCTGAAGAGCCCCTGCATTTATTACCTTGTAGTGCAGTGCTGAAGGGCATAAGCTGGCCGCTTCAAAACTTCTTTGGGTGTAAGGCATATGCATTAGCAAGTGTCTTATTTCAAGAACATGTTACATTTTCTGTGATGAATTTTGAAATAATTGTTCCTCCTGAGGCATCAGAAAACCAAATTTGAAAATCACCAGCATGACCAGTATCCAGGTAGTTTTGAGGATAAAAAAAGCAGGAATGGTTCCTGTGCAGCCTCTGTCCTTCCTTCTGTCCTCTGCAAGGAGTCATGAGCTCCTTTTCGAGATCAGGATGGCCTTCCCCCATGGAGCATACACTTGGAGATGAGCTTCTCAAAACTCTCTGGCATTCTCTTTCCAGTCTTCCAGCTCTCCAGAAGATCCGTAGGGCTGACTGACATTTTATATTCAGTGTGTAGGTTAAAAACAAAAGCCACAAAATTTGTCAGGTACAATGGCTCACACCTGTAATCCCTGCACTTTGGGAGGCTGAGTCAGAAGGATCACTTGAGGCCAGGAGTTCAAGACCAGCCAGGGCAACATGGTAAAACTCCATCTCTACTAAAAATACAAAAAATTAGCTAGGTGTGGTGGCGGACACTTGTAATCCCACCTACTCCGGAGGCTGAGGCAGGAGAATTGCTTGAACCCAGGAGGCAGAGGTTGCAGTCAGCTGAGATTACATTATGCCACTGCACTCCAGTCTGGATGACAGAGCGAGACTCTGTCTCAAAAAGAATTTTAAAAAGCCACAAAATGGGCTTGTTTAGGATCAAAACAGTCATCAAAAAGGCAAGATATTCATCATTTGTATGACTCAAGGATGCCAGATAGTTAAGCCTATTGTTTACATTATGATTATTTCCCCTCCTTGATGCCGCTTTGCCTCTTTCCTTTCATTCAGTTCTCCAGCTTTAAAATGTTATGTGATTAACAGGAAAAAGAGGTAGGCAGTCTGGCTTCCCACTGAGAGATCTGACTCACCCTCATAACTTTAATCGCCTTAATATGTAATGCCCTGTGCCTGAACTTGCATATCTGTGAAAGGGATTCTCTTATCAGTCAGTGTTTGCAGCCTACTTGGAACCATCAGAGGATCATATTGGAAATCCCCCAGTCTCTGATGATGAGTCTGGTGAGGGTATTCACACAGGAATATCCTCTCTTTGTTTCATACAAACATTTTGCCTCTCTGAAATATCCTTTCTTAGCCATGTGCTAATCATCACCTGCAAGGAACATCATGAAGTGAGGCCCAGGTGCCACCCTGCCTTGCTTTGCTTCTGGTTCTCTGGAAGGGCCCTCAAATGCTTGTTGAGCGTAACCTCTATTCAGGGCAGCATTCACCTCCTCTGAAAAGCCACGTGCAACCGCACACCAGTCATTCATTGCTGGGAGGTGACAGCTACACCATGGTGAGCAGTCTTTGGTAACAGAATGACTTAGAATCAAATCCACCCCTCACATGTGAAAGATGTGTGCCTTTAGTACAACATCTGTGTCACTGAATCCGTTGATTTGTTAGAAAGATGAAGTGACTAACAGAAAGAATGCCCTGGTTGTAAACATTAATTTGAAAATCATAAATGTGCTTAAGGATAGCTTCAAGGATAAAATAAATAGGGCCAGTGTCAGGTGCAGTCTCTGGCCTTCTGTCCTCTGCAAGGACTTACTGAGCACTGCAATGTGCCAGAAGCTTCATTCAATGCAAAGGGTAAAGCAATCAGCAAGAACAACTTGTCTTTTATCCCAAAGAGCACACACTGGGAGACAAGCATCTCAGAAAATACTCTCCCCTAGCACTTGGTAAGCCCTCAGAAACAGATGGTTATTGTTCACTGAATTATTCTACATCCAGAGGACTTATGTTCTTGTAGTTTTGTGGAAATTCACTGTTTTTGCTACACTTCTCTAACCTTGGCTGGGTATTCTACAGCTAAGCAGAGAGCAAGAACAGTTTTTCTTTTCTGTCATTAATACAATGTTCCCAGTAAGAGTTCAATAAAATGTTTGTTATATAACTAACCACTGTTAGCAAAATTCAACTTCCAGGAGAGGTTTTTCAGAACAGCACACAGTGTCAAGAGTGGCATGTGGAAAATCACCTCTTACACTTTAAGCTCTGGGTAGAGACAGAAAAGGAAAACGAACAATGATCTCTGTCCTTCGCAGTCGGCTGGGTAAGGCAGGGTGGAATCAAACAGAACAATCTTAGCAATCTCATGTAAGCAGACCATCCCCAGTGGTGAGTGAACAGAGGGGAATGCACATGCTAAGAGAAGTATAGCTTTGCCAGATCTCACTAAGATTTTACGTGTACTTTTCCCATTTTACTACTATGAGAAACAACCCTATGAGGGTGTGTTAGGAAAAAAGGAAAGACGCCCACAAAATGTATTTGTTATATGCATGGGATAATGTAGGTGATTTTAACAGCAGGTAGAAATAAGCTCCTTCAGTAAATTGATTCAATTGTAGGTCCAAAGCATCCTGAAACCATAGTCCTGCTCCTGGCAAACCCTTAATTCCTTGGCCACAATGCTTAAACACAACTTTATGTATTAAAATAGAGGAACCTCCTTTCCAGGAGAATGAACCAGAAACAACAACAACAACAAAAATAGCAACTTCTCAAATCATTTCCCAACTAGTTCAAGAAAATGCTGATCAAGTGGGCAGAATAAAACGAGTTGTGTTTCTAAAATAAAAAGGTAGGTGTCTCTAAGAGTGGAAGTTGGTCTCATGACATTTCCTGGTAATAGGAATCTCTTATACCTCTCAGGTCACATACTTCCACCAAGCCCCTCCTCAGGACCAAACAAATACAACAAAACCACCTCAGAATTATTCCTCTATTTGACAGTCAGCAATGTGAACTTCAGGACAATCTGCAGGCCCTACTTGAAAAATCTTCACATGGTTTCTAGCCTAAAGGTGATTTTGCTTTTTGGTGAATCTCACCCATGTGGACATACACATCACAGGATTTATTCTGGATTGAAGCTGGATCTTTTACTCTGATTCAAGTTCTGAAATTTAAAGGTTGCTGAGGAGAGAAAATACCCAGAAACATTTTCTCACAATTCATTCAGGTCATCAAGATTGAGTTTCAGGTTATTAAAAATAATTTTCTTCCGCATTTTGGAAACATAATTGTCCCTATGAACACTGGACAACATTGCTTGCTCAATTTGGAACACTGGTTACTAAGGCAGGAAAACCAGTTGGTATATCTTAGAAATATTTTCAGGCTAAAACAAAGTGAAACAGAACATTCAGTTTGGAAAACCATTATATTCGCTGATATTTTTGGTTACTCAACATTTTGTTTTATTTTGCAACAGAATAAAACATTAGTTATTCACTACTTGAGGAGACGCTGCCTGGCATAATAGTGTGGGCTGAGTAAAAAGCGACTTGGCTTTGTTTGTGTTTTGCTATAAAGTAGCCTCATGGCTCAGGGAAATTACTTAACCTCTTGGAGGCTCAGAATGCTTAAGTGGATTAAAATATCAAATTGGAGACTTTATAAAACTCTGTAGTTCTAAGTGCCTTCCATGTGCTTCCAAGTCATTTACTAGGTACTACTGGTGAAGCTAGAGACAATAGCCATGATTTATCATCAAGAAGGTCAACTGTGATCATCTTAATCTCTTCCTAAAAACTGTCAATCATTTCCCAACATCTACTGAAAAAAATTCAGTGGATACCACTGAAAGCTTCCTACCAATAAGGATAAAGGAAAATTAAAAAAAAGGGAATTGTCTCTGCCCCCAGGTGAGAAATGAAGTCATTTTCACCATTTTACTTTTTACCACAGCAATTGTTGCTAAGCAAGCAGCTCGACAGAGTGATGTGAGGTTTTAAACAGACGCGACAGCCCCTTTCTAGCAACCTCCAGACTCGAGGTCAGTGAGGGCTGCATGGACTCTGGGATTCTGGGTGTTAGAGGCTGTGGTTACTCAGCAGCTCTTTACCAAGTTCATTGCCCTCTCTTTGTAGAAACACACCTCGACTAAGTTTCCTGGCCTCCCTTGCACATGTCACTTTGTCATGGCATTCTGTCCTACAGAATATGGGTGGATGACACCTTTTCCAGGCCTGCCCCATGAAAACCTCTCACCTAATTCTCAATTCCCTGTTTCCACCCATCTGCCAACTGAATACCAATATCCAGGGCAACTGTGGAAGAAGCCGCACATTGAAGACGGCAGCCTGGGTTCCTGAATGACTGTCTTCTACCACAGACTGCACTCTGCAAGAGTCAAGAATCTATTTGTTTTGTATTCAACTGCAGAAAATCTGTTTTTTTTTTTTTGTCACAGCAAATAAATTAGCTGCATATAGAAATGTCTGCCTATATATATTAAAAAAAGGTATTTGCACTATTGATTTCTTCAGTGGGAGCCTTTAAGCTTTTACCTAATTAAGTCAATAAACCATCCATTATGGTTCTGATACCAGTTTCTGGGGTCTTAATGAATGAATGAATACTGAATAAATTACTGGATAAAGAAACAGTAGATAATTAAATAAATCATTGAATAAATAAATAAACAGGCTTGTCAGGGGTAGGTGCTCCAGAGGGCAGAGCGGGGCAAGATGGCAAAAACATCTTCTTCCCTGGGCCTTTCTATGTCTGGAACAGCTTAGCACAACCACTGATTTATTCCTTGAAAAGTGGGACATAAATTGTAATGCAGACCTAGGACTCTGAGACAGTTAACAAGAGGCTCAGAAAGAGATTGACTGACCCACAGTTACCCGCCTGAGATTGGGTAGTGGGGAGGCCAATAGAGGGAGAAAAAAGAAGCACCATCTAAGTAAGAAACGGGACTAGCTCATCCTAAAGCTGAGAAGGAAAGAGGGGCTGCTTCCACCAGGTTCTCCATCCTGCAATGTAAGGTACGTCCAACTGTAATTTTTGAACAATTAAGAGCATCACTATGTGTTAAAGATTATTAATTAAATAATGAGGGAGTCAGTACAATGGTAAAGCTAGTTCAAAGAGCATTTTAAGGAATAAGGGACTCTTACCATAATCCAGGAGAAAAGTCATTCTGAAACAAATTTGCTATGTTAGGCAGAAAATTGGAATATCATACAGGGCCATAAAATATAACTTTTAAGATTATCTATTTTACCAGAGAGAAATCTATGTTACATGCAACTTTATCGTATTTAATCCCTTAATAGCAGAAATAGCCCCATACATAATTAATCTTTGAATAAGTCTGTGAAATAATCCAGTATGACATGGAAAGGACATGGTGTTCACTTTCCTGCCTATTTCTAAGTTTTAAAAGACTTTTTCCTAACAGTTCCCCTGTTTTTGTCATAAGTAATCTGCAATTATTCTCAACCACACACACACACACAAAAACTGATGGTCTCATGATGTTTTAGCTTGATTATCTTCACTTTACAAAAGTCAAGCAAGAGGTATCAATTAACCATATAAGCCTCCATGAGCATACAGTTCTTAGCAACTACTAAGGCCAGATAATTTAACTTCTGTCTGGAAATTTTATTAAGGAACCTCAGGTTGGACTTTTTATGAGACTCGATTATTCTATCTTTTAGCCTGTGGCTAAAAAACAGGTTCAAGAAACTTCACCACATTTCACATGCAGTACCTCTACATTGTTGTCATTCGGTTTTTAAAATTGTGTTGAGCTAATTAAGAAATATGCATAAAGGAACTAGTTATTTCTAGCATCCCATAATATCTTAGAATATCTCAAAGAATGTTAGGTGCAAAATTTATAAGAGAAAACCCTATTAAAAAGTAGGCAAGGGACATGAACAGATGCTTTTCAAAAGAAGACATACATGTGGCTAATAAGCATATGACAAAAAGCTTAATATTACTGATCATTAGAAAAATGCAAATTAAAACCACAGTGAGATATTATCTCACACCAGCTATAATGGGCATTATTAAAAAGTCGAATATAATGATGCTGATGAGGCTGCAGAGAAAAGAGAACACTTATATACTGTTGGTGAGAGTGTAAATTTTTTCAACGATTGTGGAAAGTAGCATGGTGATTTCTCAAAGAGCTAAAAGCAGAACTACCATTCAACCCAGCAATCCCATTACTGGGTATATACCCAGAGGAATGTGACGCATTCTACCATAAAGACACATACATGCGATGTTCATTGCAACACTATTCACAATAGCAAAGACATGGAATTATCCTAAATACACCAGTGACAGATTGGATAAAGAAAATGTGATACATATATACCAGGGAATACTATGCAGCCATAAAAGAATGAGATCATGTCTTTTGTGGGAACGTGGATGAAGCTGGAGGCTATAATCCTTAGGAAACTAATGCAGGATCAGAAAACCAAATACCACATGTTCTCACTTATAAGTGGGAGCTAAATGATGACAGTTTATGAACACAAAGAAGAAAACAACAGACACTGAGAACTACTTAAGAGTGAAGGGTGGGAGGAGGGAGAGGAGCAGAAAAGATAGCTCTAGAGTATTGTGCTTAATACCTGGGTGATGGAATAATCTGTAAAAGAAACCCATGACATGAGTTTACCTATATAATAAACTTTCACATGTACCACCAAACCTAAACTAAAAGTTAAAAAAAAAAGAATATTAGGTGTAAAAAGACATCTTGTTTTTTTTTCTAAATTAGTCTTTGATTTTGGAATGACCAAATCAAGAGTTATAAGAAAAGTTATAAGCACTCGATTAAAATAGAAACAATAGCTTGGTTACCTGTTAATCAGAGAGGCCATACAATATTTCAAATAAACATTAATAAAGGGCAGCACAATTTCATGGAATTAGAATTTTCACACCTTAGGATCAAAGGCATGATAAAGTCACACAAATAACTGAAAATTATTCTGGTGAGATTTTGGATCCTTGCTATCCAGACAGATTACACAGGATGTAAAAAATAACTTTTTCTCTCCCTCATAAGAGCAGAATAAATACTCTAAGACAAATCTATCATTTTAACAGAGAGAAATCATATTCTAGGTTTTCATTAATATCAGACTCAGCAGTGAAGATTCTCAAGCTCCTCTCATACCCCACTTTTTAAAATTTATGGCTGAGCCCATCAACAGTGAGCAAACTTTTCCAGAATTTGAGGACATTCTTTGGCTTCTTTCAGACTCATCATTTGCAAGTAGTATAAATAAAGGTGAATACAATTCAATTTCTAAAAACCTTAAACAACTTTCTATATTAAGTTTTGTCTTCCATTATTCTTTTTCACATGTGGAACAACCAGACACTTTACTTAGGTCAAAGTACCTCATTTATTTTTGCCATTGTCCCTTCCTATGATCTTGCAAATGGCTGAATTTCTTTGCTATAATGCCCATTTAGTCTTTTTTTTTTTTAAGATGGAGTCTCATTCAGTTGTCCAGGCTGGAGTGCAGTGGTGTGATCTTAACTCACTGCAATCTCTGCCTCCCAGGTTCAAATGATGCTTCTGCCTCAGCCTCCCGAGTAGCTGGAATTGCAGGCTTGCACTACTATACCTGGCTAATTTTTCTATTTCTATTTGTCCTGGATGATCTTAAACTCCTGTCCTCAAGTAAATCACACCTGTCTTGGCCTCCCAAAGTGCTGGGACTACAGGCATGAGCCACCACTCCTGGTTCCTGGTATAGTCTTAACTATTTATATTCATTAAAATGTATTTTAAAAATTCTATTTTAAAGAGAGAGCTAATAAGCAAGTATCTAACTAAGAATTATCTACCATACACAAGCATTTAAGTAGAACCAAAAGCATAGAGGAACATATATTATAACCTCTTACAGCCATCCACATGTCTTCTACACCTTCTCCAAGTGGCAAACAGAAAAACCTTCACTAGCAGCATCCAAAGATATACCCACTCTATAACATATGCAAATAGGAAGCAAAATTATGCCCATTTAGATGTTAAGATGACACTCAGTAACCAAGATTTCTGTATTCTACTTTACTTAGAAATTATGCAGGTAGCCAAAGATTATTCATTAATCATTATCCATTATCAGTTTAATATTAGTCTATCATTTCAAAGTTTACTGAGGGTGTTAAAATTATGTTAAAACAGACATACTACAAAGATAATTGCCTTTAATAGAAAAAATTTGTCAAAACTCTAATTCAATTTAGTTGAAAATTTTGTTTTTTCACAATCCTAAATATTATGTAGGGCTAATATTAGCTAATTTAATAAATGAATTAGTGTAAAAAGTTTAGAAAGTTTAGAAAGTTTCACGGAAGGAATGAAACCAAGTTGGAAAACACTCTTCAGGATATTATCCAGGAGAACTTCCCCAACCTAGCAAGGAAGGCCAACATTCAAATTCAGGAAATATAGAGAACACCACAAAGATATTCCTTGAGAATAGCAACCCCAAGGCACATAATCATCAGATTCACCAAGGTTGAAATGAAGGAAAAAATGATAAGGGCAGCCAGAGAGAAAGGTCGGGTTACCCACAAAGGGAAGCCCATCAGACTCACAGCGGATCTCTCAGCAGAAACTCTACAAGCCAGAAGAGAGTAGGGGCCAGTATTCAACATCCTTAAAGAAAAGAACTTTCAGCCTAGTATTTCATATCCAGCCCAACTAAGTTTCAAAGGTGAAGGAGAAATAAAATCCTTTATGAACAAGCAATGGCTGAGAGATTTCATCACCACCAGGCCTGCCTTACAAGAGCTCCTGAAGGAAGCACTAAACATGGAAAGGAACAACCAGTACCAGCCACTGCAAAAACATACCAAATGGTAAAGCCCATTGACACAGTGAAGAAACTGCATCAACTAACAGGCAAAACAACCAGCTAGTATCAAAATGGCAGAATCAAATTTACACATAAAAATATTAACATCAAATATAAATGGACTAAATACCCCAATTAAAAGACACAGACTGTCAAATTGGATAAAGAGTCAAGATCCATCATTGGGCTGCTGTATTCAGGAGACTCATCTCAAGTGAAAAGACACACAGAGGCTAAAAATAAAGAGATGAAGGAAGATTTACCAAGCAAATGGAGAGCAAAAAAAGCAGGAGTTGCAATCCTAGTCTCTGATAAAACAGACTTTAAACCAACAAAGATCAAAAGAGACAAAGAAGGGCATTACATAATAGTAAAGGGATCAATGCAAGAAGAGCTAACCATCCTAAATATATATGTACCCATAACAGGAGCACCCAGAAACACAAAGCGAGTTCTTCATGACCTACAAAGAGACTTTGATTCCCAAACAGTAATAGTTGGAGACTTTAACACTCCAATGTCAATATTAGACAGATCAACAAGACAGAAAATTAACAAGGAAATCCAGGACTTGAACACAGATCTGGACCAAGTGGACCTAATAGATATCTACAGAACTCTCCACCACAAATCCACAGAATATATATTCTTCTCAGCACCACATTGCACTTACTCTAAAATTGGCCACTTAAGTGGAAGTAAATCACTCCTTAGCAAATGCAAAAGAATGGAAATCGTAACAAGCACTCTATCAGACCACAGTGCAATCAAATTAGAGCTCAGAATTAAGAAACTCACTAAAAACCACACAATTACATGGAAACTGAACAATCTGCTCCTGAATGACTACTGGCTAAATAATGAAATGAAGGCAGAAATACAGATGTTCTTCTAAACCAATGAGAATGAAGAGACAACGTACCAGAATCTCTGGAACACATTTAAAGCAGTGTCTAGAGGGAAATTTATAACAACATATGCCCACATGAGAAGCAAGGAAAGATGTAAAATTAACACCCTAATGTCATGCTTAATAGAACTAGAGGAGCAAGATCAAACAAACTCAAAAGCTAGCAGAAGACAGGAAATAACCAAGATCAGAGCAGAAGTGAAGGAGATAGAAAAACAAAAAATCCTTCAAAAAATTAATAAATCCAGGAGCTGGTATTTTGAAAAGATCAACAAAATAGACAGACCACTAGCTATATTAATAAAAAAGAAGAGAGACAAGAATTGAATAGATGCAATAAAAAATGATAAAGGAGCTATCACCACTGACTCCACAGAAATACAAACTACCATCAGAGATTACTACAACCAACTCTATGCACATAAACAAGTAAATTAAGAAGAAATGGATAAATTCCTGGACACTTGCACCCTCCCAAAACTAAACCAGGAAGAAGTTGAAACACTGAATAGACCAATAACAAGGTCTGAAGTTGAGGAAGCAATTAATAGCCTACCAACCAAAAAAAAAAATCTAGGACCAGATAGGTTCACAGCTGAATTCTATCATAGGTACAAAGAGGAGCTGGTATCATTCCTTCTGAAACTATACCAAACAACACAAAATGAGGGAATCCTCCCTAACACATTTTATGAGACCAACATCATCCTGATACCAAACCCGGCAGAGACACAACTAAAAAAGACAATTTCAGACCAATATCCATGATGAACATTAATGTGAAAATTGTCAATAAAATATTGGCAAACCAAATAAAACAGCACATCCATCATGATCAAGTTATCTTCATTCCTGGGATGCAACACTGGTTCAACATATGCAAATCTATAAATGTAATCCGTCACATAAACAGAACCAAAGACAAAAACCACATGATTATCTCAATAGATGCAGAGAAGGTCTGCAACAATATTCAACAGCCCTTTATGCTTAAAAAAAAAAACTCTCAATAAACTAGGTATCAAAATAATAAAAGCTATTTATGACAAATACACAGCCAATATCATACTGAATGGGCAAAAACTGGAAGCATTCCCTTTGATAACTGGCACAAATATGCTCTCTCTCAGCAATCGTATTCAACATAGTATTGGAAGTTCTGGCCAGGGTAATCAGGCAAAAGAAAGAAATTAAATGTATTCAAATAGGAAAAGAGGAACTCACACTGTCTCTATTTGCAGAGGACATTATTGTATATTTAGAGGATCCCATCATCTCAGCCCAAAATCTCTTTAGCTGATAAGTAACTTCAGCAAAGTCTCAGGATACAAAATCAATGTGCAAAAACCACAGCATTCCTATACACCAATAACAGACAGACAAATCATGAGTAAACTCCCATTCACAATTGCTACAAAGAAAAGAAAATACCCAAGAATACAACTAACAAGGGATGTGAAGGACCTCTTCACAGAGAACTACAAACCACTGTTCAGGGAAATAAGAGGGGACACAAACAGATGGAAAAACATTCCATGTTCATGGTCAGGAAGAATCAATATCATGAAAATGGCCATACTGCCCAAAGTAATTTATAGATTCAATGCTATCCCCACCAAGCTACCAATGACTTTCTTCACAGAATTGAAACAAAACCACCTTAAACTTTATATGGAACCAAAAGAGAGCCCACATAGCCAAGACAATTCTAAGCAAAAAAAAGCTGGAGGCATTACCTGATTTCAAACGATACTGCAAAGGTACAGTAATCAAAACAGCATGGTACTGGTACCAAAACAGAGATATAAACCAATGAAACAGAACAGAGGCCTCAGAAGTAACATCACACATCTACACCATCTGATCTTTGACAAACCTGACAAAAACAAGCAATGGGAAAAGGGTCCGAATTTAATAAATGGTGTTAGAAAAACTGGCTAGCCATACACAGAAAGCTGAAACTGGATCCCTTCCTTACACCTTATACAAAAATTAACTCCAGATGGATTAAAGATTTAAACATGAGGCCTAACACCATAAAACCCTAGAAGAAAACCTAGGCAATATCATTCAGGACATAGGCATGGGTAAGGACTTCATGACTAAAACACCGAAAGCAATGGCAACAAAAGCCAAAATAGACAAATGAGATCTAATTAAACTTAAAAGCTTCTGCACAGCAAAATAAACAATAATTAAGAGTGAACCAGCAACCAACAGAATGGGAAAAAAATTTGCAATATGCCCATCTAACAAAGGGCTAGTAATCAGAATCTATAAAGAACTTAAACAAATTTACAAGAAAAAACAAACAACCCCATCAAAAAGTGAGTGAAAGATATGAACAGACACTTCTCAAAAGAAGACATTTATGCAGCAACAAACATATGAAAAAAAAGCTTATTGTACTGATCATTAGAGAAATGCAGATCAAAACCACATTGAGATATCATCTCACATCAGTTAGAATGGCAATCATTAAAAAAATTAGGAGACAAGAGATGCTGGAGAGGATGTGGAGAAATAGGAACACTTTTACACTGTTGGTAAGAGTGTAAGTTAGTTCAACTGTTGTGGAAGACAGTGTGGCAATTCCTCAATAATCTAGAAATAGAAATACCATTTGATCCAGCAATCTCATTACTGGGTATATACCCAAAGGATTATAAAACATTCAACTATAAAAACACATGCACATGTATGTTTATTGTGGCACTGTTCACAATAGCAAAGACTTGGAACCAACCCAAATATCCATCGATATTAGACTGAATAAAGAAAATGTGGCACATATACACCATGGAATACTATGTAACCATAAACAAGGATGAATTCACGTCCTTTGCAGGGACATGGAAGAAGCTGGAAACCATCATTCTCAGCAAACTGACACAGGAACAGAAAACCAAACACCACATGTTCTCACTCAAGTGGGTGTTGAACAGTGAGAACACATGGACAAGGGAAGAGAGCATCACACACTGGGGCTTCTTGGGTGGGGGTGGGGAGTCTAGGGGAGGGATAGCTGTGGGTAGGGAGATTGGAGAGGGCTGACATTAGGAGAAATACCTAACACAGATGATGGGGGAATGGATGCAGCAAACCACCATGGTACATGTATACCTATGTAACAAACCTGCACCTTCTACACATGTATCCGAGAACTTAAAGTATAATTTTAAAAAAAGAAAGTTTAGGTTAACTAGTTCTCTTCATGTAAAAGAAAATATACCAAACATTACTTTCAAAAAAATCCTATACTCAAACCAACACTGATAAAACCATAGGAAATTTCATGTAAGCTAAGCCTAATTATTAAAGAAGCCTGATTTGGACATGGATTCATCTTGATTACTTGAATTTTGACTCTTCATAAAAATCTCTCCTAGGTAGCATTTTCTTTAAGAAAGAATTTTTGTAGCATAGCCCATTTAAAATGTTAGTGTAGCTTATTTATTTTGGGGGATGACATGGTTTGGCTCTGTGTCCCCACCCAAATTGTTTGTTGAATTGTAATTCCCTATGTTGTGGTGGAACTTAGTGGGAGATGACTGGATTATGTGAGTGAATTTCTCCCTTACTGTTCTCATAAGAGTGAGTGAATTCCCACACGATGTGGTTGTTTAAAAGTGGGTAGCACATCTCCCTTACCTCTCTGTCTCTCCTGTCATCATGTGAAGATGTGTTTGCTTTCCCTTTCCTTCCACCATGATTGTAAGTTTCCTGAGGCTTCCACAGCCATGCCTCCTGCACAATCTGTGGAACTGTGAGTCAATTAAACCTCTTTTCTTTATAAACTATCCAGTCTTGGGTAGTTCTTCATAGCAATGTGAGAGCAAACTAATCTAGAAAATTGATACCAGGGAAGTGGGGCACTGCTATAAAGATACCTGAAAATGCAGAAGCAACTTCGGAATTGTGCAATGGGCAGAAGCTGAAACAGTTTGGAGGGCTCAGAGAAGACAGGAAGATAACGGAATGTTTGGAACTTCCTAGAGACTTGTTGAATGATTGTGACCAAAATGCTGATAGTGATATTGACATGGAAGTCCAAGCTGAGGTGATTTCACGTGAGATGAGGAACTTATTGAGGACTGGAATAGAAGATCCATCTTGCTATGCTTTAGTAGAGACTGGGAGCATTGTGCCCCTGCTCTAGAGATCTATAGAACTTTGAATTTGAGAGAAATGATTTGGAGTATCGGGTGGAAGAAATTTCTAAGCAGAAAAGTGTTCAAGATGTGGCCTGGCTGCTTCTAAAAGCCTATGCCAATTTGCATAAAAAAAGAAATGACCTAAAACTAGACCTCATGTTTAAAAAGGAAGCAGAGCATAAAAGTTTGGAAAATATACAATCAAACCATGCAATAGAGAAGAAAAACCAATTTTCTGAGGGAGAAAAAAATCAAGGCTGTAAAAATTTGCATAAGAAGAGCTGAATGTTAATATCCAAGACAATGGAGAAAATTACTCCAGCACATTTCAGAGACCTTAGCAGGAGCCCCTCCCATCACAGGCCTGGAGGCCTAAAAGGGAAAAATGATTTTGTGGGCCAGGCCCAGGGCCCTACTGCTCTATGCAGGCTCATTACATGGCACCCTGTATCCTAATTGCTGCAGCTCCAGCCATGGTTAAAATGGGGTCAAGTATAGCTCAGGTCATTGCTTCAGAGGGTGCAAGCTCCAAGTCTTGGTGACTTCTAATTGATGTTGGGCCTGTGGGTCACAGAAGGCAAGAGTTGAAGTTTGGTAGCCTCTGCCTACATTTCAGAAGATGTATCAAAATGCCTGAATGTCCAGGCAGAAGTCTGCTGCAGGGATAGAGCCCTTATAGAGACCCTCTACTAGGGCAGTGTGGAGGGGAAATATGGGGCTGGAGCCCCCATACAGAGTGTCCATTGGAGCATTGCCTAGTGGAGCTGTGAGAAGAGGGCTACTATCTTCCACCTCCCATAATTGTAGATTCATTGACAGCTTGCACTGTGCATGTGGAAAAACCAAAGGCACTCAATGCTAACCTGTGAAAGCAGCCATCTGTACCCTGCAGAGCCACAGAGGCAGAGCTGCCCAAGGTCTTGGGAGCCCACCCCTTGTATTAGTGTGGCCTGGATGTAAGACATGGAGTCAAAGGAGATTATTTTGGAGCTTTAAGATTTAAGAACAGCCCTGCTGTGTTTGGGACTTGCATGAGGCCTGTAGCTCCCTTTTTTTTGGCCAATTTCTCCCCTTTGAATGAGAAATTGGGAGATGAGAGCATTTACTAGATGTCTATAACCCCATCATATCTTAGAAGAAACTAACTTGTTTTTTATTTTACAGGCTCACAGGGGGAATCAACTTGCCTTGTCTCAGATGAGACTTTGGACTGGAACTTTTGAGTTAATGCCAGAATGAGTTAAGACTTTGGAGGACTGTTGGGAAAGCATGATTGTGTTTTGTTTTATTTTAAATTTATTCATTATAATTCATACCCTTTGCCCACTTTTCGATGGGGTTATTTGTTTTGTTTTTTTTTTTTCTTGTAAATTTGTTTAAGTTCTCCATAGATTCTGGATATTAGCCCTTTGTCAGATGGATAGATTGCAAAAGTTTTTCCCATTCTGTTGGTTGCTGGTTCACTCTAATTATTGTTTCTTTTGCTGTGCAGAAGCTCTTAAGTTTAATTAGATCCCATTTGTCTATTTTGGATTTTGTTGCCATTACTTTTGATGTTTCAGTCACGAAGTTTTTACCCATACCTATGTCCTGAATGGTATTTCCTAGGTTTTCTTCTAGAGTTTTATGGTGTTAGGCCTCATGTTTAAATCTTTAATCCATCTGGAGTTAATTTTTGTATAAGATGTAAGGAAGAGATCCAGTTTCAGCTTTCTGTGTATGGCTAGCCAGTTTTTCCAACATCATTTATTAAATAGGGACCCTTTTCCCATTGCTTGTTTTTGTCAGGTTTGTCAAAGATCGGATGGTTGCAGTTGTGTGGTGTTTTTTCTGAGGACTCTGTTCTGTTCCATTGGTCTGTATTTCTCTTTTAGTACCAGTACCATGCTGTTTTGATTACAGTAGCCTTATAATATAGTTTGAAGTCAGGTAGCATGATGCTTCCAGCTTTGCTTTTTTTTTTTTTTTTTGCTTAGGATTGCCTTGGCTATGAAGGCTCTTTTTTGGTTCCATATAAAGTTTAACGTGGTCTTGTTTCAATTCTGTGAAGAAAGTCATTTGTAGCTTGGTGAGGATAGCATTGAATCTTTAAATTACTTTGGGCAGTATGACCGTTTTCATGATATTGATTCTTCCTGACCATGAGCATGGAATGTTTTTCCATCTGCTTGTGTCCTCTCTTATTTCCTTGAGGAGTGGTTTGTAGTTTTCTGTGAAGAGGTCCTTCACATCCCTTGTTAGTTGTATTCTTGGGTATTTTTTTCTCTTTGTAGCAATTGTGAATGGGAGTTCACTCATGATTTGGTTCTCTGCTTGTCTGTTATTGGTGTATAAAAGTGCTTGCGATTTTTGCACATTGATTTTGTATCCTGAGACTTTGCCAAAGTTGCTTATCAGTTTGAGATTTTGGGCTGAGATGATAGGGTTTTCTAAATATATAATCATGTCATCTGAAAACAGGGACAATTTAATGTTCTCTCTTCCTATTCAAATACTCTTTATTTCTCTCTCTTGCCTGATGGCCCCAGTCACAGCTTCCAATACTATGTTGAATAGGAGTGGTGATAGAGGGAATCCTTGTCTGGTGCCAGTTTTCAAAGGTAATGCTTCCAGTTTTTGCCTATTCAGTATGATATTGGCTCTGGGTTTGTCATAACTCTTATTTTGAGATATGATCCATGGATATCTAGTTTATTGAGAGTTTTTAGCATAAAAGGCTGTTGAATTTTGTTGAAGGCCTTCTCTGCATCTATTGAGATAATCATGTGGTTTTTGTCTTTGGTTCTGTTTATGTGACGGATTACACTTATAGATTTGCATATGTTGAACCAGCCTTGCATCCCAGGGATGAAACTGACTTGATCATGATGGATAAGCTTTTTAATGTGCTGTTTTATTTGGTTTGCCAATATTTTATTTAAGATTTTTGCATCAATGTTCATCATGGATATTGACCTGAAATTTCCTCTTTTAGTTGTGTCTCTGCAGGTTTTGGTGTCAGGATAATGTTGGTCTCATAAAATGTGTTACAGATGAATTGCATTTTGAAATGTGAGAAGAACATGAGAATTGGGGGGTCCAAGGTCAGAATAATATGGTTTGACTCTGTGTCCCCACCCAAATCTCATGTCAAATTGCAATTCTCAATGTTGAGGGAGGAACCTTGTGGGAGTTGATTGGATCATGGGGGTGGATTTCTCCCTTGCTGTTCTCATGGATAGTGAGTGAGTTGTCACAAGATCTAATTGTTTGATAGTGTGTAGTGCTTCCCCTTTCATTGTAAGTTTTCTTTTTCTTTTTTTTGATTGTAAGTTTTCTGAAGGCTCCACAGCCATGCCCACTGTACTCTGTGAAAGTGTGAATCAATTAAATCTCTTTTCTTTATAAACTACCCAGTCTCAGGCAGTTTTTAATAGCAATGTGAGAATAATCTAATACAGGGGATTTCTGAGAATATTATGTCTATGTAATTCCTTAAAATCCTATGAAGCATACAATTTAAGAGGCTTTGTAATCACTTTATTAATATCCTTCAGGAGAAGGAAAATATTTCACACTTACAATGAGAAGTAAAGCTTTTCTTAATTATACACAAACTACAGAGAGCTTGCAGTTTCAGTTCTGTAAACTAAGTCACAGGCAAGAACAGACAGAAATACTAGCATTCCCTTATCCAGATCTCAGAGAAATGTGCTTAATTCCAGGAAGCACAAAATATTTTCTTAGTTACTTGAGCTCACAAACGGTCAAACAGACAAATTGAAAAGGTTAACAGTATTATGTCTCATTTCTTACCTGAGTATATCCCATCATTCTAGTAAAAACCACCAAATGATCACATTATGTAGCCAGAGTTCCATCACTGCAGTCACCAATGGCAAATGATTATTGGTCATGCTTAAATCAGAAACAGGGCTACATTTGTCCAAGGACCAGAAATAAAAAAAGAGAAACAGGATTAGAAGAGTGAGCAAGTGAGAGTGAAAGAGAGAGAAGAAAGACAAATTTTTTTACCACTTAAGATACATTGTAGGAGCCAAAATTGCTTGTTGGAGCTGCAGCAGCCCAGGTGTATTGTCCATGCAGCACAGTTTAATGAAAACTGGCAGATTAGTCCACTTGACAATCTCAGCAAAGCTTCAAAAACCAACAATTATTTCAATTCCCCAAAATTTAAAAACGTGCAAATATAGAAAGAACATGTATCCAAAACTTATTGAATCATCAATAAGGAAACCAGTAAGATGGTAAAGTTATTTAAAAGAGCATTTTGATCAAATAAGCAATCTAATGCATCTTAAAGAACTGGAAAAGCAAGATCCAACCAAGCCAAAAACTAGTAAAAGAAAAGAAATAATAAAGTTCAGAGCAGAAATAAATGAAATGGAAATGGAAAAACAATACAAAACACCAATGAAACAAAAAGGTTTTCTGGAGTTTAACAAAATCCTTTAGCCAGACTAAGAGAAAAAGAGAAAAGTTTCAAATAAATAAAAGCAGAAATAAAAAAAGAGCTATTACAACTGATACTGCAGAAATTCAAAGGATCATTAGTGATTACTGTGAGCAACTATATGCCAATAAATTGGAAAATTTAGAAGAAATGGAGAAATTTCTAGATTCATACAACCTACCAAGATAGAACCAGGAAGAAATTCAAAACCTGAACAGACCAATAGCAAGTAACAAGATTGAAGTCATAATAATAACAATAATAAAAATCTCCCAGTAAAGAAAATTCTGGGACCTGATGGCTTTGACTCAATTCAACTAAGCTGAATTCTACTGAACGTTTAAAGAAGAATCAATACCATTTAGTTCTTCTAATTCTACTAAACATTTAAAGAACTAATATAAATCCTACTCAAACCATTCCAAAAAATAGAGAAAGAGGAAATACCTCCAAACTCATTCTATGAGGCCATTATTACCCTGTCAATGACAGTATTACCAGTCAAAGACACATAAAAAAATAATAACTAGAGGCCAATATCTCTGATGAATATCGAAGTACAAATCCTCAACAAAATACTAGCAAGCTGGATTCAACAACACATTAGAAAGATTGTTTATCATGACCAAGTAGGATTTATCCCTGGGAGGCAGGGATGGTTCAACATACACAGATCAATCAATGTGACATATCATGTAAAGAGAATGAAGGAGAAAAATCATATGACCACTTCAATTGACACTGAAAAAGCATTTGATAAAATTCAACGTCCCTTCATGATAAAAACTCTCAAAACCTGGGGATAGAAGGAACATACCTCAACATAATAAAACAACAGACCCACAGCTAATACATGAAATAGGGAAAAACTGAAAGCTTTTTCTCTAAGATCAGGAACACAAGGATGCCTGCTGTTATTTAACATAGTGCTAGAAGTCTTAGCTAGAGTAATCAGACAAGAGACACGCAAAAGAATGAAACTAGACCCCTGTATCTCACCATATAAACAATTAGAATCAAAATGGATTAAAGACTTAAATCTAAGACCTCCAGTTATGAAACTACTATGAGAAAACATTGGGGAAAATCTCCAGGACATTGGTCTGGGCAAAAATTTCTTTAGTATTACCCTATAGGGTAACCGAAGGCAACCAAAGTAAAACTGGACAAATAGGATCACATCAAGTTAAAAAGTTTCTGCACAGAAAAGGATGCAATCAACAAAGAGAATA
Organism: Plecturocebus donacophilus; assembly: GCA_004027715.1. Taxonomy (NCBI): domain Eukaryota; kingdom Metazoa; phylum Chordata; class Mammalia; order Primates; family Pitheciidae; genus Plecturocebus; species Plecturocebus donacophilus. The sequence goes on along the minus strand of PVKP010006762.1, from coordinate 9,205 downwards.
GACAACCTGCAGAATGGGCAAAAATATTTGCTAACTACTTATCTGACAAGTAATTAATAACCAGAAAATATAAGGAACTATAGGAAAAAAAATATTCTGATCAAAAGTCAGACAAAAGATTTGAATAGACATTTCTCAAAAGAAGATATACAAAGGCAAACAGTCACATGAAAAGGTGTTCAACATTACTAATCATCAGAGAAATGCAAAACAAAACTCTAATTAGATATTAGTATACCCCAGTTAAAATGGCTTATATCCAAAAGACAAGCAATAACAAATGTTGGAGAGGATGTGGGGAAAAGGGAACCCTTATACACTGTTGGTAGGAATGTAAATTAGTACAACTACCATGGGGAACAATTTGAATATGCCTCAACAAACTAAAAATTGAGCTACCATATAATCCAGCAACCCCACTGCTGGGTATATATCCAGAAGAACATAAATTAGTATATTGAAGGGATATATGCAATTCTATGTTTTCTGTAGCACTGTTTTCAATAGCTAAGATATGGAAGCAACCTGAGTGTCCATCAACAGATGAGTGGATAAAGAAAATGTGGTACACATGCACAATGGAGTACTATTCATCCATAAAAAAGAATGAGATTCAGTCATTTGCAACAATATAAACAACATAGGTGGAACTGGAGATCAATAGGTTAAGTGAAATAAGCCAGGCACAGAAAGACCAACATTGCATGTTCTCACTTATTTGTGGCATCTAAAAATCAAAACAATTGAACTCTTGGACACAGAGAGTTGGAGGATGGTCACCAGAGGCTGGAAAGGGTAGGAGGAGGGAGTAAAATGAGAATCATTAACAGGTACAAAATAATTAGGAAAAAAACAAAAAAGACCTACTATTTGAGAGCACAAATAGTGACTATCATCAATAATAACTGCACATTTTAAAATAACATAGAGAGTAATTAGATTGTTTGCAACTCAACGAATAAATGCTTGAGTGGATGGATACCCCATTTCTAGGATGCAGTTATTTCACATTGCATATTTGTTCAAAACATTTTATGTACCCCATAAATATATATACTTACTATGTACCCACAAAAGTCAAAAATAAAAATAGTTTTTTTAAAAGACTTACCATGAAACCAAGAAATATATATCTTTAAAAGCATTTTGAGGAACATGGACTGTGTTTACTATATTGTGGTAGGCTGAAAAAATGACCCTCCCCACAAAGATGTCAGCACTGTTATCCCCAGAACCTATTATATTATATTAAATATAATACTTTACATGGCAAAAAGGATTTTAAAAATTAATTTAGTCTAAGGATCTGGATGTAGGGAGATAATCCTGGATTAACTGAATGGGCTCACATTCAGTTAATCACATAGACCTTAAAAATCCTGGATTAACTGAATGGGCTCACATTCAGTTTAATCACATAGACCTTAAAAATAGAAGAAGAAGGCAGAGAGTAGGTCAGAATGATGCTATGTGAGAAGAACCTGCTGTTGCTGGCTTTGAAGTTAGATAAAGAGAACCATGAGCCAAGAAACATGGTGGCCTCCACAAACTGGGAATACCCTTCAACTTACACTTAGCAAGAATATGGTTGAGGATCTGAGTCATACACCTGTAAGGAACTGAATTCTTCCAATAATGCAAATGAACAGGAAACAGATTCTCTATTGAGAGACTCCAGAAAGGAGCAAAGCCAGCAGAGACATTGTTTTAGTCTGGTGAGACTTGTACCAAACTGACCTTGAGAAATGTAGAATAATAAATTTGAGTTGTTTTAAGCCATGACATTTGTGGGAATTTGCTATACCAACAATAGAAAACTAACATACTAGGATGGAGATTCAATTTGTTAACGTCCTATAGGACAATAAAACTGTGACCTTGAAGCTTATCTTTTCTACCACACAGATACCTATGTTATGCATTTGACATGGTTGAGCTTTATGTCCCCACCCAAATCTTGTCTTGAATTGTAACCCACAGGTGCTGAAAGAGAGACCTGATGGGAGGTGATGGGATCATGGGGGCAGTTTCCCTGTTCTCATAATAGAGCGTGAATGCTCACAAGATCTGATGGTTTTATAAATGGTAGTTTTTCCTGTGCTCTCACATGATTTGTTTCACCTGCTGCCATGTAAGACATGCCTGCTTCCCATTCCACCATGATTGTAAATTTCCTCAGGCTGCCCCAGCTATGTGGAACTGTGAGTCAATTAAACCTCTTTCCTTTGTAAATTACCAAGTCTTGGGTAGTACCTTTACAGCAATGTGAGAGTGGGCTAATAAAGCATTTAACTTTAGAATATGATTTCATAGTTAATAGTGAACATGAAAATAAAAAACAGGTACATTATACTAGATATTCAAATTCAAACTAGATATACTAGATATTGTTGAGTGAATCCATTAAACAATGTTTCAGTATGAAATTGAATGAACATGCTATTCACCTTTATGACTTCTTTCCAAGTTTAATTTTTTTCTAGCAGCTGAGACTAGGAAATGTTCTTTCATTTTATAGGCTATAAGTTCCATGAGGGCAAACATCATATTTTTTTCAACTGATGTCTTACTTAAGTCTAACACATTACCTGACATATTGTGGGTGCTAAATAAATGTCTGTTGAATGGATAAACAAACCTCTGCAATCTCATCTCTAGATATTTTCTGCTTTGAAATCTATGATTCAACCTTACTGAATTCCTTCCACTCCTTAAATATTAATAAACCATGCTCTCTCTCACTGTGAGACTTTTGCACTTGCTTTTTTCTGTGCCTGAAACGCACATCCCCATTTTCCCTGGCTGATGAGCAATCAATGTTAGAGCTCAGCTCAGATGTCACTTCCTCTGGAAAGCAGTGTCTGGTCATCCTCCCCTTCCCATACATCATTCTCTTTGCCCTTGCAGTCTTTGTACTTACCCCTCCATAGCACTTAACACATTAGATTTTTCTGTATGTTCTCTTCTTGATAGACTAATGCAGCAAACAATAATATATTTTAGGAAAGGGTCTCACTCTGTTGTCCAGGCTGGAGTGCAGTGGTCTATCATGGTTCACCACAGCCTCAACCTCCCCAGGCTCAGGTGATCCTCCCATCTTAGCCTCCCAGGTAGCTGGGACCACAGGCCTGCACCACCACACCTGGATTTTTCATTTTGTTTGTTTGTATTTTTAATAGAGACAGCATTTCACCATTTTGCCCAGGCTGGTCTTCAAACTACTGGGCAACCACAATAGTTTAATTATTGACCCTAGAGTCAGACTGCCTGGCTCTATAATTGACTAGCTATATTAATTTAGGCCATTTAATCCATGACGCAATTTTTCATCTCTAAAGTAACAATAATATTAATGCAACTACTGCAGAGGGCCATTGTGAGGACTAAATGTTAAGGATTTAGGACAGAGCCTGATATACAGCTAGCACACAGGAAGCTTTTGCTGTAGGACAGAGCCTGGTATACAGCTAGCACACAGGAAGCTTTTGCTGTTTTGTAAGCTCCTTGAACTCAGAACCACCATCTTGTTCACTCTCTTCCTTAGTTTCTGATACAGAAGGCCTGATGTAGAGTGAGTGTTATGTATCCTTTAGTGACTCAAAGAGAATTGTGATCCAGTAAAGAAAATCCTTCTGTGGACCCATAATTGGAGATAAAACAGCAATGTCTTTATAGTGAGATAAGCTACCCAGAGAGGCTCAACTTCAAAGGCAAGAGGGATCCTCCAACTCACCCCCACCCAAAATACCTAGAAACCAATGTACTGGTCCTGGTGCTTCCTGGAGAGGCCTGTTGACTCAAGCCTTCTGGGACATATACCTAATGACATCACAGATGGGAGAAGCCTATTCCCAAAAAGACTGTGGATTCTCAGTAACAGCAGACCCTTTCTATCCTACCTCCCTAATACACATAAATGCATGTGAACACACATACACACCCCTCCCTTCATGCCACCCCAAGCTTCCTGTATCAGGAAATTCTCCTGTGGTCTTCAGACCCATTATGCTGACCCTAGAAATCAATCTTCATAATTCCAAGAGCTTGTTCAGGCCCAGGATGACTCTTGAAGGAAAATAAAAGTTGCCTCTGGCTAAGGGAATTCGGTGCCATACTGTCCCTCTTTGATTATTGGGGTTCCTAGCTGAGCCATTACACCCCTTTCAGTGCACAGATTGAGCGTTTTCCTCAGCCTTTCTTCCCAGTGGGGTCCGGAAGCACCAGCCCAGCTAGGAACAGCATAGAGCTGGCTGATGACTTCATCAAACTCACACTCCTGCAGGCATCTGCCTGCAGCCCCCACAGAGTGAAAAGAGAACATAAATTATGTGAAAGGCACAGTCACTTTGCAGAAATTACCCTGAGCCAGCATGGAATTTGTATATGGATAGAAACTGTGAGATTTGGTATGAATTTTTAAAGGCCTAGTCTTATCACACACTGGACCAGTGTGGGCTGCATTCGAAAGAGGTGTGCAGAAGCCTCACTGATGATTGTTCACCTCCTACTAGTTTCCAAATGTTACTGAATAAAGTTTTACATTGTTTGACAATGTATGCTTTTATTTTCCCTATCACTAAAGAGCTGAAAATACCAAATAAACATATACGATAAAACTAAACAGCAAATGCCTGAATTATTATCTTGCCATTGAGAAAAGTGAGCCAGAGGAGGTTACACAAAATGTGAAAAGCTGTATAGTACGATAGGCACAGAGATCAGACTCTCAAGTTCCAGATTTCTAGGAGCATTGCAGCATATAATACAACAATCTACCAGCTGGATGCTGTTAACCCTCCATTATACTATCAAGGAAGCACTCTCTTGAAAGGAATAAGACTGGATTATGTGAATAGACATTCAGTGAAAAAATATAGTTCAAACCTTGCACACCTGAGTGACTTAGAAAATTTCAACTATAAATAAGGGTATTCAAAATACATAGCAGTATTGCCAAAAGGAGTCCTAAATGCCATGCCCAGACTAATTGTCTTTCTCTCTTCTCTCTAGAACAGCAGTTGGTTGACATTTAAAGGGTCACTGTCCTAGAAGGCAGTGCTATGGCCTGGGCCCATAGCACTGCCAGAAATCACAAGACCAAGCTGAAAAAGTACAAAGAAGTTTCCTTTGGTTCCAGCTGCCCCTTGGCTTGAATAGGAAATAGCCTCTTAGTGACACTATACTGCAATTTCAAATAATAGGTTTTTTATCACCTCTTTAAGAAATATCACCTCGGGTTCATCTCAGGAAAAAAATAGAAAGTAGAATTTTTTCAACCTTAATCCTCTTGGGTTCATCTCAGAAAAAAATATGAAGTAGAATTTTTTCAAACTTAATCCCCTCTTTGTATTTGTCTCCTCTGCATCTCTCCAAGGTAGATGGGTAAGAGAGGGAAATAGTGCTGTAGAAAATGGGACAAGACTGCACCCCAATAAAACAAGAAAATATCATTTGCCAGAGATGTCCTTACCCAGGCTCAAGCCTAAAGTCTCTCATTATTCCTACATTACTGCCATAAATGCCTTGCTGGGAGAGTCTTGTATGCTAGAGCTCTGCCATCTTCCCATCTTTTCTATCTTTCTCCTAACCTTCACTCTTGAGAAAGTCTCACCTTGGCTTCTGCGTCCGTAGAAGCTTGAAGCAGCTTTCTGGTGATGAGGTAAGCTACTTTCTGCAAAACTATCAGTAGCTGCTATTGATTAATGTATTCTCCCTACCAGGTAATGTATTCTTGTTTCAACAGAAGTCTTCCTGAGACACATCTGAAGGAGGCATGGTAACCAGAGGGAAGATTTTGGGAGGATTCTTGAACTAACTCCACATAGGGAACTGCCAACAATAACTTTCTGTGGCATTTGTTAAATTGTGATTTTTCACCTCACTGCTTGGCTTAGTCCTCTTGAAAAGGGCCAGGAAGAGACAACAGGTCTCAAAGGGACATGTATATCAAAGCCTGCCTTGTCAGCAATGCCTGACCCTGCCGAAGAAGGTAGGGAAGCCCCCACAGGTTCTCTTAGAAACCTTGGCTCTCTCAGCCTGTTATACCAGAGCATCACTGGCAGATATAGACCAAGCGTATTCACACGCACACGTATGTCTTTTTTGTTTTTATTCATTTTAGTTTATAACAACTATTTATTTAGGTCATGGTTCTGTGGGCTGTTAAATTGTTTTATTGACAAATCATAGCTGTACACATTTATGGGGTACAATGGATGTTTTAACGTATATATACAAAGCGGTATGATTAAATCAAGCTAATTAGCACATCCATCACCTTGCTTACCTATCTTTTTTATGGTGAGACGTTTGAGATTTACTCTCTTAGTTATTTTGAAATATATAATACAGTATTATTGATTATAGCCACCCTGGTGTGCAGTATTTCTCAAAATCTATTCCTACTGTCTCTCTGAAACTTAGTGCTTTTTGATTAACAAGTCCCATTCCCCTCTCAATCTGAAACATTGTGCTCTTTGATCAGCAACTCCTGATTCTCTCCCTCCCCATCCACTCTCAGCCTCTTCTACTTTCTATTGCTATACGTTCAACTTTGTTAGATTTTTACACATAAGTGGGATTATGCAGTATTTGTCTTTCTGTGCCTGGCTTATTTTACTTAGCATAATGTCCTTCAGATTCATTCGTGTTTTTGCAAGTGACAGGATTTCTCCCTTTTTAAGGCTAAGTAGTTTTGTATTATGTGTATATCTCACATTTCCTTAGTGCACTCATCCATTGATGGATACTTATGTTGTTTCATGTTTTAGCTATTGTGAATAATGCTGCAATAAGCATGAGGAGATATTCTGTTGACATATTTATTTTAGTTTCTTTATATACCCAGAAGTGGAATTACTAGGTCATATGGTTGTTCTATTTTTTATTTTTTGAGAAACTTCCATGCTAATTTCCATAATTGCTGTACAAATTCACATTCTCACCAATAGGGTATGAGTTTTCTTTTTCTGCATCCACTCTGACACTTGTTATATTTCTTCTTCTTGATAAAAGCCATGTTAACAGATGTGAGGTGATATCTCAACGTGGTTTTAACTTGGATTTCCCTAATGATTGATGAAGCTGAGCATTCTTTAATGTATATGTCGGCCAATTGTGTGTCTTCCTTTGAGAAATGTCTCTTCAAGTCCTTTGCCCATTATGTTAGACCATTCTTGTGTTGTCAGAAATTAATATCTGACACTGGGTAAGCTATAAAGAAAAGAGGTATGATTGGCTCACAGTTCTGAAGGCTATATGAAAGCATAGTCCAGGCATCTTCTCAGCTTCCGGAGTGGCCTCAGGGAGCTTTTACTCATGGCAGAAGGCTACTCAAGAGAAAGCACAAACCATGCTGAGAGCAGGAGCAAGAGAGACAAGGGAGGTGCCACACTTTACAGCAACCAGACCTTGTGAGAACCCACTGTTTTAGTCATGAAGTCCTTGCCTATGCCTATGTCCTGAATGGTTTTGCCTAGGTTTTCTTCTAGGATTTTTATGGTGTTAGGTTTTAGGTTTAAGTCTTTGATCCATCTGCAGTTAATTTTAGTATAAGGGGTCAGGAAGGGGTCCAGTTTCTGCTTTCTGCACACTGCTAGCCAGTTATCTCAACACCATTTATTAAACAGAGAATCCTTTCCCCATTGCTTGTTTTTGTCAGGTTTGTCAAAGATCAGATGGTTGTAGATGTATGGCCTTGCCTCCAAGGCCTCTGTTCTGTTCCATTGGTCTATATCTCTGTTTTGATACGAGTACCATGCTGTTTTGATTACTGTAGTCTTGTAGTATAGTTTGAAGTCAAGTAGCGTAATGCCTCCAGCTTTGTTCTTTTTGCTTAGGATTGTCTTGGCTCTGCAGGCTCTCTTTTATTTCCATATGAAGTTTAAGGTGGTTTTCTCCAGTTCTGTGAAGAAGATCATTGGTAGCTTGATGGGGATAGCATTGAATCTATAAATTACTTTGAGCAGTATGGCCATTTTCATGATATTGATTCTTCCTAACCATGAGCATGGAATGTTTCTCCATCTGTTTGTGTCCTCTCTTATTTTGTTGAGCAGTGGTTTGTAGTTCTCCTTGAAGAGTTCCTTTACATCCTTTGTTAGTTGTATTCCTAAATATTTTATTCTCTTTGTAGCAATTGTGAATGGGAGTTCACTCATGATTTGGCTCTCTGTTAGTCTGTTATTGGTGTATAGAAATGCTTGTGATTTCTGCACATTGATTTTCTATTCTGAGACTTTGCTGAAGTTGCTTATCAGTTTAAGGAGATCTTTGGGGTGAGATAATAGGGTCTTCTAAATATACAATTATGTCATCTGCAAATAGAGACAATTTGACTTCCTCCTTTCCTAATTGAATACCATTTATTTATTTATTTTTTCTTGCCTAATTACTCTGGCTAGAACTTCCAATACTATATTGAATAGGAGTGGTGAGAGAGGGCATCCTTGTCTAGTGCCGGATTGCAAAGGGAATGCTTCTAGTTTTTGCATTCAGTATGATATTGGTAGCAAGTTTGTCGTAAATAGCTTTTATTATTTTAAGATACATTCTATCAATACCTAGTTTATTGACAGTTTTTAGCATAAAGGGCTGTTGAATTTTGTTGAAGGCCTTCTCTGCATCTATTGAGATAATCATGTGGTTTTTGTCTTTGGTTCTGTTTATGTGGTGGATTATGTTTATAATTTGCATATGTTGAACCAGCCTTGAATCCCAGGGATGAAGCTGACTTGATCATGATGAATAAGCTTTTTGAGGTGCTGTTGCATTCGGTTTGCCAGTATTTTATTAAAGATTTTTGCATCAATGTTCATCATGGATATTGGCGTGAAGTTTTCTTTGTTTGTTGAGTCTCTGCTGGGTTTTGGTATCAGGATGATGTTTGTCTCATAAAATGATTTGGGAAGGATTCCCTGTTTTTCTTTTGTTTGGAATAGTTTCAGAAGGAACGGTACCAGCATCTCTTTGTACATCTGGCAGAATTCAGCTGTTAACCCATCTGGACCTGGGCTTTTTTTTGGTTGGTAGGCTATTAATTGCTGCCTCAAATTCAGCCCTTGTTATTGGTCTGTTCAAGGTTTCAACTTCTTCCTGGTTTAGGCTTGGGAGGGTGCAAGTGTCCGGGAATTTATACATTTCTTCCTGGTTTACTGGCTTATGTACATAGAGTTATTTGTAGTAATCTCTGATGGTAGTTTGTATT
>PVKP010006761.1:48271-81137 GCA_004027715.1 Plecturocebus donacophilus | reverse complement strand
CCTGTGAAATGCTATGCAATTGCTGGGGAGTGATTTACTTCCAATTATGTGGTCACTTTTAAAATAGGTATAATGTGATACTGAGAAAAATGTATGTTTTGTGGATTTGGGGAGGAGAGTTCTGTAAATATTTGTTAAGTCTAGTTGTTCCAGGTCTGAGTTCAAGTCCTGGATATCCTTGTTAATTTTCTATCTCGTTAATCTGTGTAATATTGACAGTGTAATGTTAACGTCTCCCATTATTATTGTGTGGGAGTCTAAGTCTCTTTGTAAGTCATTAAGAACTTGCCCTATGTATCTGGGTGCTCCTGTAATGGGTGCGTATATATTTAGGATTGTTAGCTCTTCTTGTTGTATTCATCCTTTCACCACCATATGATGTCCCTCTTTGTTTCTTGTGTTCTTTGTTGTTTTAAAACATCACAAAGATATTCCTCAAGAAGAGCAACCCCAAGGCACATAATCGTCAGATTCACCAGGGTTGAAATGAAGGAGAAGATGCTAAGGGCAGCCAGAGAGAAGGGTCGGGTTACCCACAAAGGGAAGCCCATCAGACTCACAGCAGATATCTCAGCGGAGATCCTGCAGGCCAGAAGAGAGTGGGGGCCAACATTCAACATCCTTAAAGAAAAGAACTTTCAATCTAGAATTTCATATCCAGCGAAACTAAGCTTCATAAATGAAGGAAAAATAAAATTTTTTGCGAACAAACAAGTACTCAGAGACTACATCACCACCAGTCCTGCTTTACAAGAGCTTCTGAAAGAAGCACTACACATGGACGGAAACAACCAGTATTAGCCATTCCAAAAACATACCAAAAGATAAAGAGCATCACCATAATGAAGAATCTACATCAACTAATGGGCAAAACAGCCAGCTAGCATTACCAGAAGCTGCGATTTTCGTCTCTGATAAAACAGACTTCAGAACTGCCTCTTGAGGAGAGTGTAGCTGCCCCCATTTAGAATGATAGAAAACATCAATTTGTTTGACTCCAAAGCCAAGTTCTTGCTACAACGAGAAATGAAACAATTGGATCACTACAGATGTAAGGACCTCTCAGGGGCCCACAACTGTGAATTCTGTTCCCCCACCGAATAGAGTTAAAGTTCCATAATACAGTAGTCCCTCACTTTTCCACGGTTTCACTTTTCATGGTTTCAGTCACCCACAGTCAACTGCAGTTCGAAAATATTAATGAAAAATTCCAAAAATAAACAATTAAGAAGTTTTAAATTGCGCTCCGAGTTGTGTGATAAGATCTTGTGCCACCATCCCACTTGTCCAGCTTATCATTAGTCATTGACATCGTCTGCCCCTGACATCCAACCTTTGACACCATCATGACTCTATGATCCAGGATCACCAAAGCAGATCCTTCTGACATATCATCAAGCCAATGTCAGCCTAATACTACATCACAATGCCCACATCAATCACCTCACTTTATCTCATCAAGGAGGCATTGGATCAACTCACATCATCACAAGAAGAAGGATAGGTATAGAACAGTAAGATAATTTTGGGCCAGGCATGGTAGCTCATTCTTGTAATCCCAATACTTTGGAAGGCCAAGGCAGGAGGCTTGCTTAGGCCCAGACGTTCAAAACCAGCCTGGGCAACATAGTGAGACCTCTTCTCTCTACGAAAAGATAAACAAAATTATCCAGGCACGGTGGTGCATGCCTATGGTCCCAGCTACTCAGAGGGCTGAAGTGGGAGGATCGCTTGGTCCCAGGAGGTCGAGGCTGCAGTGAGCTGTGATTGCGCCACTGCACTAGAGCCTGGGCAATAAATTCAAAAAATTATCTGAATGTGGTCTCTTACTCAAAAAAAAAAAAAAAGTAATTTTGAGTAAAAGACCACATTCAGATAATTTTTATTACAGTATATTGTTATAATTGTTCTATTTCATTATTATTATTTTCTTTCTTTGCCTAATTTATAAATTAAATATTACCATAGGCATGTATGACTATATAGGAAAATCATAGATATATACAGTTGGGTACTATCCACAGTTTCAGGCATTCACTGAGGGGCTTGGAACGTGTCCTCCTCAGATGAGGGGACACTACTGTCATCTCCTCAGTAATCCTTGATTCAATCGTCAACACAAATGGTTTGGTCAGGTCTTGCCTCTGGAGACAAAATTGCTAAAGATTTAGAGGAGGGAAAATGTGGTTCACTGGGAAAGTCACCTCTGCTCTATTGGAGAGCAACTTAAAACCCAGACCATGACAAGTAGAAAGGCCACCCCACAGCCTCCTTCACACCTGGAGTATTCAGGAGTCAATCATATTTCAGGACCACCAGGGGCAAACTGGGGAAAACCGAGCTGCCTGGAGGAAAGCAATCAGCTCCACAAGGGGCTTAAAAAACAAGCTCTGGGAGGAGCAATTGGAGAAGACTCAGGGACACATAAGAGATGCCATCGATTTCAAAGGGCATTGTGTCAGACCCGTGCATCTTCAAGGGCATAAACAGATGGAATAAGCAGATGAGACTCACAGAGGACCTCAAAATAGTGACTCCCCAGAAGAAAGAACATTCTAGTAACAGAGCTGTCCAGCTGCAGAGTGGACTGCTTCACAAAGCGTCAGGTGCCCTGCCTCTTGAATCACCATCTTCATAGGAAGGCAGTAAAAGGGACTTAACTCCTGCCCTGAAGAAATGGTTAGACCAGGGAAAGAAATCCAAAATTTTTTAAAAGGAAGCAACTACGGGCATCTCCTGGGAGTTTTCTAAAGACTTTGTTTAAAGAAACTAAAGAGCTGGGACAGGAAATGCCAAATTAAATTAAGAAAGACTTGCTTTAAGACAATGCAAGTGGCTGGTGATGAAGGAATGAGTCCTAGGCCCTGGATCAACTGTATTAGGCATTACTGAGCATAGAGCCAGTTTTGTTCAAGGATTTGCTTGGAAAGGGCCAGATAAGAAGGACTTTTCCAAAGGCACCTACTACCCAAAAAGCTGCCAAGGAGTCCAATGGACCCCAGAGAGAATATTTCCAAGAACTGAGGCCCAGAGGAAGATCTCCTTATAAAATTTTCCTACAAATTGAAGGAGATATTTTTAAATTTTTTTAGTGTTTTTAAATTTTTTATGTTTTTCTTAAGATACCAGAAATTATATGTTTGTTGTAGAAGTGTTTTTAAATGAAGAAAAGCACAAACAAAATACTCAAAATCTTCTGTAATTCTACCACCAAACTATCACTGCTATTGACATATTGGTACATATCTGGCTAGTCCTTTCTATTTTATAAAATGGAATTACAATATGAATACTGCTCACTAATTGAAATACAAACCAAAATAGGAAATGAAACATATTTGTTTCATCTGTGTCCATGAGTTTACCTTATTATTTTACAAAAAGCTCTTAAAAGTTAACAAATAAAAGTTGAACACCCTCAATAAAAAAGAGTAAAAGTAATTACCAGAAAATTATGGAAAAGTTTTTTGAAACCAAAAGTAGTCAGCATTGGTGAAAGGCTATAAAAGTGGACACTTTTATATAATGCTGGCAGGAGAGTAAAAAGACATAACCATTTTGGAGGACAATTTGCCAATAGAGTACCAAAAATCTTACAGTTGAAGAGATCTTTGCGCTGATTGCAGTTGCTCACACATGTAATGCCAACACTTTGGAAGGATTACTTGATCCCAAAAGTTCGAGACCAGCCTGGGTAACTAAGACCTTGTCTCTATGAAAAATAAGAAAAGTTAGCTGGGCATGGTGGCCTGTGGTCCCAACTACTCAGACTGAGACGGGAGGATTGCATGAGCCTGGGAGGTTAAGGCTGCTGTGAGTCATGTCCATGTCCTGTCTCACGAAAGAAAAGAAAAGAGAAAAGAAAGAGAGAGAAAGAAAGAAAGAGAGAAAGAAAAGACAAGACAAGACAGAGATCTTTGAACCCTGAGTTCTACTTTTAGAGATTCATCTTAAGGAAATTCGTTCCAAAGAAATTTATCTCCAGGATTATCTAAATTTTTGCCTTTATTTTCTTCTAACAACTTTATGATTTAACTTTATTATGTTTAAGCCTTTAATTTATTTGGAATTTATTTTGGTATGAGGAAGATATGACCTTTTTTTTCTTTTACTTTAAAAAAAATGTATGACAATTATTATCTTAGAGACAGGGTGTTGCTCTGTCACCCAGGCTAGAGTGCAGTGGTGTGATCATAGCTCACTGCAGCCTTGAACTCCTGGCCTCAAGCAATTCTCCATTGTCAGCCTAGGAGTAGCTAGGACCACAGGCATGTACTATCATGTCCAGCTGTTTTTTTTATTTTCTGTAGAGACAGAGTCTTGCTTGCTTGTTGCCCAGCCTTGCTATGTTGCCAGTCTTGCTATGTTGTCTCAAACTCCTGGGCTCAAGCGATCCTGCCACTCAGCCTCCCAAAGCATTGGGATTACAGCTGTAAGCCACTGTGCCCAGCTGCCTTTTTATTTTTTAATTTTTCAAATGCTTTGTTGGTTCCAAAATACCACTTATTAATCCACACTCTCCCCCTCTGGTTTTAAATACTGGAATGTAACAAAGGTTTTGAAATGTAACCCAATGCCTTATTCAGGCTACATTTGAGGAAATCTGAGACCAAGAGTCTGAAGGCCCAGTTTCCTTCCTCAAACCCAGGATATGGTAAATGCGTCACTTCCACTCTTTCTATTTTATTTCTAAGAACTCCTTCTTTCCAAACTCTGCTATGCCCCTGGCTCAGGTCTATAGAAATTCCCAGGGTCCACAGACAAAGCAGAACTCACTTATGGGGAAATCTGGGAAATGTTTATCTATTCATTTAAGCCTGCCCCATATGATGACTTAGATTGAATAAAGTGGAAAGCATCATTTTCATCCCCAAACCATTTCCTCCTCCAGACTTCTCTATTTCTGTGGTCCAGACTCAAGACCTTAATGTTACCCTAGAGTCCCCTTCTGCTCTCCTGCACACCCAGATGGCCCTCCCTCCCCAGATCCATTCTCCCACCCTCGCTCCCATCAGTTTGGTGAGCCCATCACCGCTTCCCCTGGCCCAGGCTCTCCCTCCGTGAACTTGGAGCTGCAGACGGATCTCCAAGCCTTCACTCACTTCATGGTGGTAATCTGTTGTGTTCATCACTGTCAAAATCTTCTGCGTCCCCTCACCACCGCTCTGCTGAAAAGGCTCTAGCAGTTCTTCATTGCTCATAAATGAAAGCCCAGATATTAAACTTAGAAGGCCCAACACAATTTGCCTCTACCCCACCTACCTCTCTAATCTTTTCTCTCCTTACTCTGACAGATAGACTCTGTCTATCATTTATATATTTTCTTATTACTCTCTTCTACTCTTAGTATGAACTGGATTTAGGGATTTTTTTAAACATTGCTTTGAAGTATGGAATAAAGAATTTATTCACTTATTTTATTTGTTTTTATTTTTACTCCGTTTTTTGAGACAGAGTCTCACTCTGTTGCCCAGGCTAGAGTGCAGTGGTGTGATCTCTGCTCACTGCAACCTCTGCCCCCCAGGGTTTCAAGCGAGTCTCCTGCCTCAGCCTCCCGAGTAGCTGGGATTATAGGCACTTGCCACTGCACCTGACTAATTTTTGTATTTTTAGTAGAGACGGGGTTTCACCATCTTGACCAGGCTGGTCTTGAACTCCTGACCTCGTGATCCACCCGCCTCAGCCTCCCAAAGTGCTGGGATTTCAGGCGTGAGCCACCACGCCCAGCCGAATTTTTTTTTTTTTTTTTTGAGACTGGATCTCACTCTGCCACCCAGGCCAGAATGCAATCATGCAATTATATCTCACTGTAACCTTGAATTCTGGGTTCAAGCCATCCTCCTGCCTCAGCCTCCTCCAGCCTCAGCCTCCTGAGTAGCTATGACTACAGGTGAGCATCACCACATCTGGCTAATGGAATAAAATATTCCAATGCCTAATCTTATTTTTTTTTTTTTCAGATGGAGTTTCATGCTTGTCACCCAGGCTGGAGTGCAATGGCGTGATCTCAGCTCACTGCAACCTCCGCCTCCCGAGTCCAAGTGATTCTCCTGCCTCAGCCTCTCAACTAGTTGGGATTACAGACACCTGCCACCACACCCGGCTAATTTTTGTATTTTTAGTAGAGATAGGGTTTCACCACATTGGCCAGGCTTGTCTCAAACCTCTGATCTCAGATGATCCACCCACCTCAACCTCCCAAAGTGCTGGGATTACAGGTGTGAATCACCGCACCGGGCCTAATTTGTTTGTTTATTTGAGACGGAGTTTCGCTTTTCTTGCTTAGGCTGGAGTGTAGTGGCACGATCTTGGCTCACTGCAACCTCCACCTCCCGGGTTCAAGTGATTCTTCTGCCTCAGCTTCCCAAGTAGCTGGGACTACAGGCGCATGCCACCACACTCAGCTAATTTTTAAATTTTTAGTAGAGACGGGCTTTCACCATGTTGGCCAGGATGATCTCAATCTCTTGACCTCATCATGATTTGCCTGCCTCGGCCTCCCAAAGTGCTGGGATTAAAGGCATGAGCCACCACGCCTGGCTGCCTAATCTTAATTTTTAAAATTTTAAATTACATTGTACCCAATGCTCATGCATTTACTTTTTTCAGGGGGTCAACAGCCCTCACTTTCGCAAAGGTCTCAGGCACTGGCTGCTCCCTCCAGAAGATGCGTGACTCAAGTACATCCCTGTGACTCTCACCTGGATGCCTGCATTCTCCTTCTCTCACATTTGCCCCCTTCTTTGGAATTCATATAGATAGTTTTAAAACACAAATACAATTTGCTTGCTCTCCTGCTTAAAATACCTCAAGGTTTTAAGCAGGTTTTAAACAAGGTAAAGCCTTGTAAGGCCTTGTTTTTTCCTAGCTCATCTTTTGAAAGACATAAGTGCCTGCAAGTTGTACCATGTTAGGTTCTAGGAATTTTTCATCAAAGACTTTATCCGACTATTTTCCTCTAAGTCGAGAAAGCACCGGGGGCAGAATACAGCACTGAATGACTGAAGAGAAGGCACTGAAATCAGGCCAGAGGATGCTAGGAGGAGCAATGAGGAACACCAGCCACAGTGAGGAGCCGGTGATGATTTCGGCTTCACAGGGAGGTATGTGCCACACAGATTTTATCTCCACATGGATGAACCACAGCTGTCAGCTCCCTTGTCTTCAGTACATCGCACTCACCACATTCTCTCCCACCTTCTGGCTTCTGTTCCCAGGGACCTTCATCTGCCCTGTCCAGGTGAACACCGGTTGGTCAACTGCTAGGTGTGCCTTCCTGCTCTGCACACCCTCCCTGCCCACCCCACCCACTTCCACGTCGCACTGCAGAGGAGCCGCATATCTAGCCCCAGCCCATCTGGCTCTTCTGAACTCTAAATTTATGCAGGTGACTTTTGTCGGTGTGGCCTCGCAGGCCCATCACACTCCAAAGCATTTTCCCCATGCCTGCCAGGACTTCTCTCAGAACACAGTGTCCTGGCTGCTCCCTCCAGAAGATGTGTCACTCCAGCACATCCCCGAAGCTCTCACCTAAATGACTGCATTCGCCTTCTCCCACATTTGTCCCCTCCTTTGCAATTCATTCATGTCAATCAATTTAAAACACAAATCCAATTTGCTTGCTCTCCTGTTTAAAACACCTCAAAACTGCCTTCAGGATAACCCACTGTCCTTAACGTGTTCACAGGTTGCCCATGGCCTGGCCCTGCCCATCTCTTCAGCCTCATCCCATGCCCCTTGCCCCTCACTCTCTGGGCTTCTGCCGCCCTGGCCCTTCTTTAATTTCTCTAACACACCATGGTCTCTCTAGCATTGGGGCCTCTGCATGTGCTGCTCCCATTGCCTGGGACATGAATGCCTCTCTCTATCTCTACCTGCACCTTCATCTGATTAATTCCTACCCTTCCTATCTATGATGTTACTTTCTCAGGGACTCTTTCTGACTTTTTAAACTGATCAGGGCCTCCCCAGTATATACCTTCAAAGGACCTTGTATTACTTCTTTCTTAATGACCACTTGCTGTAGACTGAATGTTTGTGTCCCTCCAAAATTCATATGTTAAAACCTAGTCCCAAATGTGATATTTGGAGGAGGGCTCTTTGGGAGGCAGAGCCCATGTGGATGGGATTATTAACCTTATAAAAGAGACTCCTGAGGGTTCCCTTGTCTCCTCCATGATGTGAGGATGCAACAAAAAGTTATGGTCTATGATCCAAAAAGCAGGCCCTCGCCAGGTACCCAATATGCTGACACTTCAACTTCCCAGCCTCTAGAACTGTGAGAAATGAATTTCTATTGTTCATAAGCCACTGAGTATATAGTATTTTGTTATAGCAGCACAAACAGACTGATGTGTCACCCAACCATGATTATACGTGTAATTTATGGTTTCTCTGCTAGTAGAGATGCACCATGGGGTTGGGAAACACACTTTTCTTATTTTCCACACAGTCCTTAGCTCCAAGTATGTTCTTGAATCAAAGATCCCCATCTTTTATGAATGAAGGAGTGAGTGAATGAATGAAAGAACTGATAACCCTCAATAATTATTCTAGCCTTTTATACCTACTATTGACAGGCTTGCATTCTACTCCAAATTAATTTGGCTTTAACTCCAAATTAATTTTTGGCCAGCCACATTTGACATTCCCTGTGGTAAATCCATACTTTCCATCCTATGTCAAGGAAGGACCTGGACTAGTAGAGCCAAGAAAGGTCTAAACGCCATGGGTGGGAGAGAGAGACTAAATCTGAAAGGAAGAATAGACTGAGCAAAGGTGTAGAGATCAGAGAATGCTGGACATTTGGAGTGAAGGAAAAGGAAACTGACACTAAACCGAACAGTTTCACAAACACAATCTCATTTCATCCTTCCGAAACCCTATGAAGTAGGAATTACTATCCCAGGGCCAGTGCGGTGGCTCATGCCTGTAATCCCAGCACTTTGGGAGGTCAAAGCAGCAGATCACCTGAGGTAAGAAGTTCGAGACCATCCTGGACAACATGGTGAAACTCTGTCTCTATTAAAAGTGCAGAATTAGCCAGGCGTGGTGGTACACACCTGTAATCCCAGCTACTCGGGAGGCCGAGGCAGGAGAATCACTTGAACCTGGCAGGTGGAGGCTGCAGTGAGCCGAGATCATGCCACTGCACTCCAGCCTGAACAACAGCAAGACTTTGTCCCAAAAAAAAAAAAAAAAGAAAGAATTACTATCCCAGTTTTACAGATGAGGCAATGGAAGTTCTAAAAAGTTAAGTAGGCGAGACAGACATGAAATACATGTTTTATGCCTTTCCTCATCCTGTTTCCTCAGGCTGGGATGTCCATTCTCCCTCCACTATGCAAATCTAACTCTTCAAGTGAACACGTAGCAGCCTCTGAGAAGCCGTCCCTCTATTAGCCACACTTACTCCCTCCGCATCCCTCTGCTTCCTCTCTGTTATAACACTTCTTTATTCTGCTGACATCACAGTCATCTCCACATGCCTTCCTCACAAGTTAAAAGCTTGTTAAGGGCAAGTGGAGTTCTTTGCCACCTCCTTCCCCAGGGCTTCTAACACAATTCCTCACGCATGACAGAGTTGTAAAACAGGTTACCAAGCTGTCTCCAGGCAGGTTTGCATGGAACTGTGCTCTACAGGAATATCCACTCCCTCTAGGTCCTGGGTCCTGCTCCTGAGTCCAGGCTCAGGCTCTTTCACCTTGCTCTTTCTCACTTGGGAAGCCACAGTACCTTTGAGCAACTTGCAGGGGACAGAATGGCCCATTAGGGGCAGCACAAAGACCCCCTGGAGGGAAAGTGATAATCATATTTCTTAGATGTTCATTTTCTTAACAAAATCTTCTAATACTTGTCCAGACTTTCAGACTCAAAAACCTAAGCCTCCTTTTCTTGAGAATCATCAAAGGCCCTGATGGTCCTTCAGGTATGTCAAGCTTTCTAGAAAATAAGGCTAAGTCATAATCACTTAACACACCTGGTTAAATGGCCATTTCCTTCTAATTTATCAGCAACTGTTAAATATTTCTATACTAGAAAAGAAGCTTTTCTATTTATACTCAGAATATTAAGTTAAATTTGCCATTGAAGTAAAACAGAAAGAGTACAGTGTGTATCTATTTGTAACTCAACTGTGCATGAGACAAAGATCCTATTTAAGAGAATGAGGCTAGCATGGGCCCTGAGCAACCGAACACAATCTATCGAAAGCACGGAGGTGCCATGAAGTAAAACATGGTCATGTTCAAGGTAGGCATGAAATACTGAATAAACAGAGACGGAAGAATCCCAGTAGTTAGCCAGTCCAGTCTCCTCCGTTCATAGATAAGGAAAGCCCAGAGACATGTGGGAATTGCCAGAGGTCACATAGCTCATTAGGATCAGAGCCAGAATGAGGACGCAAGTCTCTTTCCTCTCCAGCCACCTTGTATGCCACACCTGCCACTCCCCGTCCTTCCTGCACCACAATTGCCCTAACCAGGAGCCCATCCTCCCCTGCAGCCAGGAGTTCACACCAAAAGGAGGAAGGAGAGAACTGTGCAGTGGCATAGGACTTTTCCTATTGATATTTGCAGCGTAAAAAGTCAGCCTTGCCTCAGATTTAATGCTTATATTTATGTTTATGAAAAATGCTTTGAAAAACTGCAAAGCACCATATCAATGTTAGATTAGCAGTCTATTTATTACATGATTTGTATCTGGGATATTAACCCAACAGTACAAGCCTTATTATTGGTCATTTTATTTTTACAGCTAATTTATCTTTAATCTGGAAGCCAAATTTGGCCAACATGAAAGTATCTGATTAGTTTCTGGGTTTGCCTTATCGGAAAGTTCATCTCCTAGAGGGTAGAGAATATGACAAGAGGAATGTTAATCTAGACATAATTCTGTCCAAGAATAAAATGATTTGTGAAAGAGGAATTTGAGATAAAGTGAATGTCATCTTGGAGTTTGTGATAAAGAAGGGAAGGAGAGTCATATGTAGGATTAGTCAGAATAGGCTAGGTTATACTATAGTAACAAATAAATTCCGAAATCTCAGTGACTTACTACATCTACTACAGGTCGTTTGACTCTTGTGCATTTGCAGCCACACCTTAGTCATTTGCAGCACATTCTCTCAAACACGTGACTTCCAAAGTTGCTGCATCAGGGTAACTTTATATGACACAGACATACACTGGCCCTTGATTGCATCAGCCAGGACACGCAACACATCATCTATCACTTCCTCTCACAGTTCACCGGCCAGAACAAACCACATGTGCCCAGTCTAAACTGCAAGGGAGACCAGGAAATAAGAAATAAAGACAGACATTAGTTTAGTAATTTCTCAAATGCACAGGTATTTGATGAGCACTGTCTACCACATATATGTTCTCTAGATTTCAGGAAAGCAAATATCAAAAAAAGTTTTGAGTGTCCTAATTGTCTAAAAACAAATCTAGGTATGCCTTAAGAAAAGAAAGACTGAAAGGAAAGACAATGCAGTCGTAACAATGATTATCTCTAGTTATTAAATTGCGGATTTTCTTTTCTTCTTTATATTTCTATATTTCCTCGGCAAAATTTAATAAACATGTTTTAGAATCTGAATCAAAAGTAACACAGTGATTCTTGGAAGTTGAAAAACAAATTCGGACCAGAGATAACCTTGACTCCACTAGAGAAAATGACTCAAAAGGAAAGGAAATTTCTTAAAAATGCACTTCTGATGAGATAAGCAGAATTAGTAAGAAGGAAAGTGAGAGACAGGAACAAACATGACTACTTCCACATCGGAAACTCTCTGAGGAACTCTGATTTTTAAAGGGCATCTATGAAGGAGGGAAAGAAGGACAGGTCTCCAAGAAAGAAGGGAAAGAAGAGGCAGTCCTGTTCGTCACTGTATTCGGCCACATTTGTGTTGCTATAAAGAAATACCTAAGGCTGGGTAGTTTACAAGGAAAAGAAGTTTATTTTGGCTCCTGGTTTTGCAGGCTGTACAAAAAGTATGACACGATACTTTGTCTGGTGAGGACCTCAGGAAGCTTCCGAGCGTGGCAGAAGGCAAAGAGGGCCAGGCATGTCACATGGCAAGGACAGGAGCAAGACAGTGAGGGAGAAGGTACCACACACACTTGTAAACAACCAGGTTTTGTGAGAACTCAGTCCCTATTGAGAGGACAGCACAAAGTTATTCATGAAGGATCTGTCCCCATGATCCAAACATCTCCCAGTAAGCCTCACCTTCAACACTGGGGATTACATTACGATGTGAGATTTGCAGGGAGCAAACGTCCAAACCATATTGTTCCACCCCTGGCCCCCCAAATCTCATGTGCTTCTCACATTGCAAAATAAAATCTGCCTTCCCAATAATCCCCCCAAGTTTAACTTATTCTAGCCCTAACCCAAAAGTCCCAAAGTCCAAAGTCTCATCTGAGATTGAATCAAGTTCCTTCTGCCTATGAGCCTGTAAAGTCAAAAATAAATTATTTACTTCCAAGATACAAAACCGATACAGGCATTGTATAAATATTCCCATTCCAGAAGGGAGAAATTGGTCAAAATGTTACCGGAAAGGGGTCCCAATCCAGACCCAAGAGAGGGCTCTGGACCTTGTACAAGAAAGAATTCCAGGTGAGTCCATAGAGTGAAGTAAAAGCAAGTTTATTAAGAAAGTAATGGAATAAAGAATGGCTACTCCATAGGCAGAACAGCAGCTTGGGCTGCTGGACTAAGGATACTTATAGTTATTTCCTAATAATATGTTAAACAAGGGGTGGATTATTCACAAGTTTTCTGGGAATGGGGTAGGCAACTCCCAGAGCTGAGGGTTTCTCCCCTTGTTAGTCCATATGGGGTACCTTTCAGACGTTGCCATAGCATCTGTAAACTGTCATGGTGCTGAGACAGGCACAGACAAGACTGTTTGGGCTTTGGTGGGAGTGTCTTTTAGCATGCTAATACATTATAACTAGCATACAATGAGCAGTGAGAATGACCAGAGGTCACTCTCTGGGCTATCTGTGTTAGTCTGTTCTCACACTGCTGTAAAGAACTGCCCAAGACTGGGTAATTTATAAAGAAAAAAGGCTTAATTGACTCACAGTTCTGCAGAGCTGGGGAGGCCTCAGGGAAACTTACAAGCATGGTGGGAAAGGAAAGCAAGAACCTTTTTCACAAGGCTGTAGGTGAGAGTGTGAGCATGTGTGTAGGAGGAACTTCCAAACACTTATAAAACCATCAGATCTCGTGAGAACTCACTCAGTATCATGTGAACAGCATGGGGGAAATTGCCTCCATGATCCAATCACTTCCCACCAGGTCCTGCCCTCAGCATGTGAGGAGTAGGGGAACTACAGTTCAAGATGAGATTTGGGTGGGGACATAGAGCCAAACCATATTATCACCATTTCGGCTTTGTAGGTTTTGGCTGTCTTCTTTACTGCAACCTGTTTTATCGGCAAGGTCTTTGTTACCTGCATCTTGTGCCAACCTCCTATCTCCTGACTTAGAATTCCTAACCTCCTAGGAATGTGGCCCAGAAGGTCTCAGCCTTATTTTACCCAGCCCCTATTTAAGATGGAATTGTTCTGGTTCAAACACCTCTGACAAAAAAAAAAGGACAACAGGTCCCACACAAGTCTGAAATTGAGCAGGGAAGACATTAAGCCTTAAAGCTGCAACATAATCTTTGATTCCATGTCCTACAAGCTGGTTCAAGGGGTAGGCTCGAAAGGCCTTAGACAGGCCTGCCTCTGTGGCTTCCCTGGGAGTAGCCCATGTGGCTGTTCTCATGGGTTGGAGTTGAGTGCCTGCAGCTTTTCCAGGCTCAGGGTGCCAGCTGCCAATGCATCTACCATTCTGGGGTCTGGAAGGTAGCAGCCCCATTTCCACAGCACCACCAGGCAGTGCCCCACTGGGGAGTAGGTGTGAGGACTCCAACCCCACATTGCCCTAGTAGAGGTTCTCTGCAAGGGCTCTGCCCCTACATGCTTCTGCCTGGGAACCTAGGCTTTCTGACACATCCTCTGAAATCTAGGTGGAAGTGCCCAAGCTCCCGCAATCTTGCATTTTGCATGCCTGCAGGCTTAACACCACACGGAAGCCACCAAAGCTTATGGCTTATGCCCTCTGAAGCAGTGGCCCAAGCTGTATTATGGGCCCCTTTGAGCCAAGGCTGGAGCCAGAGCAGATGGCCAAGATGCGGGCGGCAGTGTCCCAAGGCTGTGCACAGCAGTGGGGCCCTGGCCTGGCCCATAAAACCTCTGGGCCTAGTGCACGAAACCTCTGCACCTGTGATGAGAGGGGCTGCTTAATAGATCTCTGAAGTGCCCTCAAGGCCTTTTTCCCACTGTCTTGGATATTAGCACTGGGCTCCTTTTTAGTCATGCTAATCTTTCTAGCAATGATTGTTCTGCAGCCTGCTTGGATTCTTTCTCTGCCACTTGCACAGGCTGCACATTTTCCAAACTTTTACACTCTACTTCCATTTTAAATATAGGTTCCAACTTTAAGTCATTTCTTTACCCCTGGGTATAGGCTGTTAGAAGCAGACAGGCCATATCCTCACTTAGAAATTTCTAAGCAACATTTTGATATGGGTCTCATTGAAGAACACACAGTGCCTCTGCCCCCAGCCATCTTTCTGGGGCTTGCACACAAAATCTACGAGTGGAAAAAGTGACCTAGAAACTGCAAAGGAGGGAAGAGGAGGCTCTCAATAAATAAATTACTGTGTAAAAAAAAAACAAGAAAGACATTTGCAACTGAATGTGAAGCTGTTCCTTCCTGCTATGGACTTCAGATTTTAGCCCACTTGAATTGCTCCATATCCTCCACGCCACAGCCATCCCTTGACTCTCTGGCTTCCCAAGCACTTGCTGTCTTTGTCACACCGTTTGAGTTAAGGCAGCAAGATTGGTTTCCACGTACATTTTGTAGCTTTCTCATTTCTCTTTATAATCTCTGTCCTTTGTCTACTGCTTTAAAATCTAGAAATTGTTTTCAAACACAAAGGTGATCTTTTAGAAGCACAAAGCTGGTTGTGTCACCAATACATACAACTCTTAATGGCTTCCCGTTAAACTCTGAGTAAAGACCTTATGAGGCCTACTTAAGGCCATAACTATCTGGCTGTTATTTTCTTCCCCATTCTCATCTCACCAACGCACCCTCCACTCCTGTGCTCCTTACTCCTTCCCCCTCCTCTCTCTGAGCTCCAAACTCAATGACCTACTTCTACCCTTTTTGACCCCCAGGAACTTATCTCAGCCTGGAATTTTCCCTCTTTGCTCTCCACTGAACTGCCCACTTCCAGTCCAACACATGTGCTTCTGTCACACACCCTTACTGTGCTTATCTCAGTTTGTAATTATCTACTCATTTAGAAAAGTATTGATGAAGGTCTTCACTGTCAGCTTTCAGGATAGCAGGAATCATGGCTGGTTTTACTTACTTAACAGAGTTTCATTCTTTGTAACTCTTTTTTTTTTTTTTTTTTTGAGACTGAGTTTTGCTCTTGTTGCCCAGGCTGGAGTGCAAGACTCACTGCAACCTCCACCTCCCGGGTTCAAGCAATTCTTCTGCCTCAGCCTCCTGAGTAGCTGGGATTACAGGTGCCCACCACCACGCCCAGCTAATTTTTTGTATTTTTAGTAGAGACGGGGTTTCATCATATTGACCAGGCTGCTCTCGGACCCCTGAACTCAGATGATCCACCAGCCTCAGCCTCCCAAAGTTCTGGCATTACAGGCATGAACCACCGCATCCAGCCACTCCTTTTTACTTATGGATGAGAAGATATTAGAGATTATTTCTTCATTTTTTTCTCTCTTCATTGATGCACCTAAGTAGTAGGATACTTTGAACTAGAATTCAAGAAATTGAGTTTTAATTTTATCTCCCACTCTCATATGAATTCTCCATGTGACCTTGGGCCATACTTCCTTGTACACTGTTCCCTTTTTTATAAAAGTAAGAGATTAATCTACATGGGCTCCAATGTGCATCCTTCTCTAACATATAATTCTGGGAACTTCAATAGACTAAGACAAAGCAGAATAATTAAACTTAATGAACACAGGAAAGTAAGTGGCTACATTAAGGAAAAGAGACATCCTCATGGTTGAAGAAGGGTATGCCCTAGTGTCTGGACCCCATTTAGGAAACTTGGTAACCTTGCAACCTTAGACAGATTGCTTAATCTCTCTAGACCTTAACTTCCTCTTCTGATGTGATAAGAACATCTGCCTCACAGGTTTGATGAGAGGATTAAGTGAGATAATGTATTGTAATGCTTTGAACATGGTAAGCTAACTCCTTTCCTCCTTCTCTGAAGCTGTTATGGAATTTAAAAACACATAACTAAATAGAGCATGACTTGCTACTACAGGATCACTTGTCTCTGCATGCTTTGGCTTAGGCATGCTTTATTCCTCTGAAGAGGTTTTATATCACCTGAAAGGAAATAATTGCATTCCCTGAAAATTCACAGGAAAAAGTTATGTTTTTCTCTGCATTCAAGTGATTCTGTCAGATCCTACCATATGCAATAATTTTAAAGTTGCTTCCAAGTATATTTACAAGTATTTCCTGTTTTCATGGAACAATGGCAAGACCATGACTGAAGTTCACATCCAGATTCCACCACTGACCATGTACCCAATTACAATAGTCACCTTCATCCAGGTCTTTTTATTCTGTGATATACAGAATAAAATCAGGTTTCATCAGAGGAAGTAAAGAAAGGGAGGGGAGATATTTCAATCCTTTTCCCCCCCACCCCACCATTTTGTTGTGTTTTTTTTTAACAAAGATCCTAGAGTCACTGAATGATAGCATGTTTGAGGGGGAAAGATCCTAAGGATGATCTTTTTCAGCCATCACTTGGTGTTGGTGGTAATAAGTGATCAAGCATCTTTATGCAGTGGAAAGAGAAAATTGGACTTGGAAGCAGAAGCTTGAGTTCAAGCACTGGTTTCATCAGTCTTGTGATCTTCGGTTGGTCACTTAACCTCTTCAAGGGTCCTCAGCTATGAAGGAGGATGGTATCAGCTACCTCTTGCAGGTGCAGTGAGGAGGCAGTGAAACAATGCAAGTAAACTATAGAGCAATTGTCACATGAAAGGCATCACCATGGTTCTTTGGATCCACAAGCTCCAATCTCATAGAACATATCCTGTCACCTACCAATGTAGATCAACTCGCCTTGCATATCTGATTTTGTGGATCATCGGAAAAAACTACTGATTCCTAGCAAAATCCATGGCATAGAATAAGTACACAGTAATTTTTTTTTTCCTGAGTGATTTAGATGACAGTGACTCATTAAGGATTTTTTCAGGCCTCCTCAGATCCAAGAGGTGGGTGCCTGAAGCCACCCAAAGTCCCTGTCACAGGATGGCTCCCAACACACACACCACAGGCCTGCCCAGTATGTTCCACGATCTACCCAGTGGAGCCCTGCCCAGTACGTTCCACTATCCCTTTTCTAGAAGAAGTGATCTTTGTTCACAGTCACAGAAAAGCAGGCTCCACAAAACAATGCAAGGGCCCACCTTTTTTTGAACCTCATCCACCTTAGTCTTCCTTTAAAAATCAATTTCTGGCTGGGCACAGTGACTCATGCCTGTAATCCCAGCATTTTAGGAGGCCGAGGTGGGCAGATCATGAGGTCAGAAGATGGAGACCATCCTGGCCAACATGGTGAAACCCCATCTCTGCTAAAAATACAAAAACCAAAATAGCTGGGTGTGGTGGCACACACCTGTAGTCCTAGCTACTCAGGAGGCTGAGGCTGGAAAATCACTTGAACCAGGTGGCAGAGGTTACAGTGAGCCGAGATCATATCACTGCACTTCAGCCTAGTGACAGAGTGAGACTCTGTCCAAAAAAAAAATCAAATTCCAAGAAGGTCATGTGAAGGAAAAGTTTGGGTGATATTCTAACCCAAGTTGGCTGTTTCTCAACCAAGTTGTCCTTGAGAAATTAAACAACCAAATTGGGGAATTCTCTACAAGAGAGTAGTGAGGATGGGACCAGGATGGGTATTGCCTATGTTGGTGAAACAGGGATGTTTTCCTGGATTACCAAAGAGATGCTATGTTTTGCTCCCAGAAGCTAAATATCGTCAGGCTTTCAATAGTGGCCTTCACCTGAAAATGTTATCCCCGTTGAAGCTTTCAAGCCAATATTTTCATAAGTACTATATTTTCTTTGGTGAACTAAGGCGTTATAATGATGATTATACAGGCTCTTGAGTGACTGAAGCCATCATTAGTGTTGTTATTATTTTTGTTTAGTAGCATCTCCATAGCAGCTCACATTTGCAATGTGCTTTGCAATTGTTCCTTAGCAATAGCCCTCACAAGATTCTCAGGAGGAGAGAGGGTAATCAAGATTAACATTTCTGTGTTGCCTAAGGAGGAACTATGGTAAGCAGAAATGTAGCCAGTTGGCTGGCATCACTGTTCCTTCAGGATTTATCCTGAGACATCGAAGCTTCTACCCTAGTCTGGTGTTACAATTACATTGCTTACATCCAAGTGTGGTTATTTCTGTGGCTCTTGTTACAACTATTACAGCACCAGGTCTGTGACCAGGAGAATTAGACTGGCATTAAATCAGAATAAGATATTTTGCACCTGAAATAGACCTTATGATCATCTAACCAACTCCATTATTTACAGTTAAACAGGAACAGAGAGAATACTTTATCCAACTCACACAAACCACTTTACTCCCAGATCCATGCTTTTTTGCTTTTCTGTACCATGTTTCAGTGCCTTGCCTTTCTCTTTAATTTTTTTTCTCTCTTCTACCTTGTTCTTCCATCCATTTCCTTTGTTTGTTTGTTATTTTTTAGAAAAGGGGCTTCACTATGTTGTCCATGCTGGACTCGAACCCCTCACTCAAGTGATCATCCTGCCTCAGTCTCCTGAATAGCTAGGACTAGGGGAGCATGCCGCCACACCTAGTTCATTGCCTTTATTTAAAATGTACATGGCAAAAAAAATAAAAAGTGAAAAATAAAATGTACATGGCTTAAACTCCAACTGGGAACCCGAAACATCCATTTGCTAAGAGTCTGGTGTTCTGCCACCTGAACTAGGCTGGCCATGGGAATCATAAAAATGAAGAAATTCTTTAATAATAGTGACCAGGCAACACCATTGAAGTCTCATATGTAAAAATCCATGTCTTTCTTTCTCCCGACCTCCATTCCAAACTTAGCCACTGGCTTCTGGCTGGGGCCTTGACCATAACTCCTGGGGCTCGCACACGCCGTGGTGTATCTACAGAAGAAACACTTTGGGCATATCCTAGAGAAGACCAGACTTCTCTCTGGTCCTTGTTAGAGGGCTACTTTACTGTAACAGGGCCAGAGCAGAGTTCTCTGTCCCCTCTGTAGTAAATATGTTGACAATATTCAGAGGAGTAAGAGGATCAAGACTTCTTTGTGGTCAAATATCACCGTTCTCTTCTCTACCCTGTCCTAACCAGGAGCTTGTCACCCCATATTCTGAGGTGATTTATACCTTAATCAAGCAACTTCCCTCTTCAGAAAAGATGGCTCATTTTCCCTCAAAAGCTGCCAGGAGCTGCCAAATGTTCTGCCAATTCACATTCAACCCTAGGACACAATCAACAAATTCAGCCAGAACACAACTACAGCTACTATTAGAACTATTATTAATAAATTCCTCTTCAAATCTAACCACTTGACCCGATTTCAGGATTTCTCCCTTCCTCTTAGAAACCTGATAAGTTTCCTGTGCTTCCCTTTTTGTAAGACTGTATGTTTGTATAAAGCAAAGCAGTGGACAAATTAACCAAGTCAATAACTTCTGGATTATCTTCAAACAACGATAATATCAGTTATGCTATCTTTCATTATTTTAGCCAGTATCAAAAACACAAAACTGAATTCTTCCTCGTAAATTCCCCCCGCTTGACAATGCACTTTGTAGCCACGCCTACAAGACTACAAAAGGGGAAGAAGACTGACTCAGGCTTAAGCTGCCAGCCAGAGAGGGAGTCATTTCATTGGCGTTCGAGTAAGCAAAGGTATTGTCCTCACATCTCTGGCTATTAAAGTATTTTTTGTTGTTGTTTTTCTCCTTGGCTGTTTTCTCTTGCATTGCCTTCTCTAAAGCTACAGCCTCTCCTTTCTTTGTTTGTCCCTCCCTGGTTTGGTGTGTGAGCTAGAATCACAGACAGATTTTAGAAAATGATTCTCTGATTTTACTGATAAGGGCTGATTCGTTTCACTGAGAGACGGCAGAACTAGCTTCCTGTGAGGGCATCAGTGAATACAACTGAGATTTCTCATGGGAGGGAATCTCTACTACCCAAAATTATTAGGAGAAATTTGAGCATTTCCAACTCTGTCTCTCTGTTACCTCTGTGTAAGGCAAATACCTTACTCTTGTGGTGTTTTTATAACCTCTTCAAACTTTCATTTATTGCCTGTTCTGTGCAGTACATTGGGTTGGACACTTAAGGAATATCAATATAAATAAAACATTCTGAAAGAAGTTTATGGTCTAATAGAGGAAACAGGTACATAGCAAACTAATTCAAAGGAGCTAGAAGAATGGAGAAAATGCTGGACATGACTAAGTCATTCAACAAAGTTTGCAAAAAGCACAAAGAGGAGGGGCTGTCCTCACAGGCATCTTGTTTAGAGGCCGGCTGGGCTGACGGCCGCTGGTGTTCTCTGTTGCAGAAGTCAAGATGGCCAAAGTTCCAGACCTGTTTGAAGATCTGAAGAACTGTTATAGGTAAGAAATAAGATTTATCTCTTGTGATTTAATGAGGGTTTCAAGGCCCACCAGAATCCAGCTAAGCATAACAGTGACCAGCATGGGGCCAGGCTGGCAGAGGCTATAGAGATATGTACTAGTCCTGAAGTCAGAGCAGGTTCAGAAAAGACCCAGGAAAACTAAGCATTCAGCATGTTGAACTGAGATGACATTGGCAGGGAGACCGCAATTTTAGAAAAATTATTTTTGAGTGCTGCTGAGTCCTACATGAATTTCAACATGGACTTAGACACAGCCTTGGTTCAGATCACATGCCCTGATACAAGAATAGGTTTACTGGACTGAGAGAAAACCCATTCTCAGGAAAACTTGATCTCAGTCAGGAACAGGAAACAGCTCCACAGCAAGCTGGGCACGTGAACGCACATACACAGGCAAACTTCACTCAGATGTAGAAGAAAGGTAAATGAACACAAAATTAAAATTATAGAACATATTAAACTAACATGATATTTCCATTATCTGTAGTAAATACTAACACAAAGGAGGCTGTCAAATTTTGCCCGGATATTTTACTAAGTATAAATTATTAAATATGTGTAATGAAAGCAATGTGTAATATATAATCAATTCAGTTAAAATTAAAACAAAGTGCTTCAAAAGCCTTTCTTTTCTCTTAAGGAGCTTAATATCTTCCTTGAACTTCAATTAAAATTCTTCAATTTGTTAGCCAAATCCAATTTTTATAGATAAAGCACAGGTAAAACTCAAAGCCTGTCTTGATGACTACTTATTCCAGATTAGTAAGGTATGAATTACTCTACCTATGTGTATGTATAAAAGTCCTTAAATTTCAAAGATGACAGTAATGGCCGTGTGTATACGTGTGACCCACAACTAACATGGTTATTAAAATGTGTTGGCCAGAGACCACAGTGACATAACAAACAAAATTACATTCTCACCATCTTATTTTGACAGTGAAAATGAAGAGTACAGTTCCTCCATTGACCATCTCTCTCTGAATCAGGTAAGCAATAACTGAATCAGGTAAGCAATAATTCTCATGGGACTGCTATTCTTACACAGTAGTTTCTTCATCAAAATAGAACAGAAATGTCTGGAACCTTAGATGCATTTGTTTTACCCTCACTAGAGGTCCAGAGACCTGCCTTTCTTCATTCTGAGACCAGCTGCCTCTCTAAACTCATAGTTGATGTGTATTGGCTTCTCCTGGAACAGGGCAGAACTATCCCAAATCCCTAAGAACTAGAGTCTCCTGGCTTCATCATCCTGGCTTCAGGATGTTAGTTACGCCATCCTGACAGGCCCTACAAGCTGCTTCACCAGGGATCTGCTCCTAACATAATGTGTTATGGTTGTCCTCTCTGACACCAGCATCGGAGGTTAGAGAAAGTCTCCAAACATGAAGCTGAGGGAGAGGAAACAAGCCAATTGAAAGTGAGAAATCTACAGCCACTCACCAAGCTGTGTTATTGTGTTTGGAGACCACAAATAGACAGTATAAGTACCGTCAGGTATGTCTTCAGTACTGGCTTTAAAAACTTTCCCCAGAAGAGTATTTCTAAAATATTTTGAGCATTGTTAAGTTGATTTTTAACCTCTTGAGAGGGAACTAATTGGAAAGCTAACACTCACTACAATCATTGTTAACCTATTTAGTTACAACGTCTCATTTTTGAGCATGCAAATAAATGAAAAAAGTCCTCCTAAGAAATTATACATCTCTTTATCCTGGAAGAAAAGGAGAAAGGAAGGTGAGACAGAAGGGAGAGAGGGAGGAGAGAAGGAGGGAAGCCTAATGAAACACGAGTTACTTAAGTCCAGAATGGAGATCCTTCTCACTACATCTATTGAATACAGCACCTATTGAATGGACTTTCATTCCCTGACCATGGATAGCCTTTCAGTTTCTGTTTTCCTTCCTACTAGAAATCCTTCTATGATGTAAACTATGGCTTACTCCATGAAGAATGCAAGGATCAATCTGCGTCTCTGAGTATCTCTGAAACCTCTAAGACATCCAAGCTTACCTTCAGGGAGAGTGTGGTGACAGTGTCGACCAATGGGAAGGTTCTGAAGAAGAGACGGTTGCGTTTAAACCAATTCATCACTGATGATGACCTGGAGGCCATCGCTAATGACACAGAAGAAGGTAAGGGGTCGAGCACAATAATATCCTTGCTTTCAAGTTTTTTTTTTTTTAATTTTATTGTAATTTAGGTTCTGGTGTACATGTGCAGATCATGCAGGATTGTTGCATAGGTACACACATGGCAATGTGTTTGCCGCCTCCATCCCTCCATCACCTAGATCTGGCATTTCTCCCCATGTTATCCCTCCCCAACCTCCCACCTCCCTGTCCCTCTCTTGGCCCCCACCAACAGACCCCAGTGTGTGATGCTCCCCTTCCTTGTCCATGTGTTCTCATTGTTCAACACCCATCTGTGAGTGAGAATACGCAGTGTTTGATTTTCTGTTCTTGTGTCAGTTTGCTGAGAATGATGGTTTCCAGATTCATCCATGTCCCTACAAAGGACACAAACTCATCATTTCTTATGGCTGCATAATATTCCATGGTTGTATATGTGCCACATTTTCCTTGTCCAGTCTATCGTCAATGGGCATTTGGGTCAGTTCCAGGTCTTTGCTATTGTAAATAGTGCCACTATAATCATATGTGTGCATATGTCTTTATAATAGAATGATTTATAATCCTTTGGGTATATATCCAGTAATGGGATTGCTGGGTCAAATGGAATTTCTATTTCTAGGTTCTTGAGGAAGTGCCACACAGTCGTCCACAATGGTTGAACTAGTTTACACTCCTACCAACAGTGTAAAAGTGTTCCTGTTTCTCCACATCCTCTCCAGCATCTGTTGTCTCCAGATTTTTTAATGATCGCCATTCTAACTGGCGTGAGATAGTATCTCAATGTGGTTTTGATTTGCATTTCTCTAATAATCAGTGACGATGAGCATTTTTTCATATGTTTGTTGGCCTCATATATGTCTTCTTTTGAAAAGTGTCTGTTCATATGCTTCTTCCACTTCTGGATGGGTTTGTTTTTTTCTTGTAAAACTGTTTTAGTTCTTAGTAGATTCTGGATATTAGCCCTTTGTCAAATGGGTAAATTGCAAAAATTGTTTCCCATTCTGTTGGTTGCCGGTTCACTCTAATCATTGTTTCTTTCACTGTACAGAAGCTCTGGAGTTTAATTAGGTTTCATTTGTCTATTTTGGCTTTTGTTGCCAATGCTTTTGGTGTTTTAGTCATGAAATCCTTGCCTATGCCTATGTCCTGAATGGTTTTGTCTAGGTTTTCTTCTAGGGTTTTTATGGTGTTAGGTCTTATGTTTAAGTCTTTAATCCATCTGGAGTTAATTTTAGTGTAAGGTGTCAGGAAGGGGTCCAGTTTCTGCTTTCTGTACATGGCGAGCCAGTTTTGCCAACACCATTTATTAAACAGGGAATTGTTTCCCCATTGCTTGTTTTTGTCAGGTTTGTCAAAGATCAGATAGTTGCAGATGTGTGACATTGCCTCCAAGGCCTCTGTTCTGTTCCATTGGTCTATAACTCTGTTTTGGTACCAGTACCATACTGTTTTGATTACTGTAGCCTTGTAGTATAGTTTGAAATCAGGTGGCATGATGCCTCCGGCTTTGTTCATTTTGCTTAGGATTGACTTGGCTATGTGGGCTTTCTTTTGGTTCCATATGAAGTTTAAGGTGATTTTTTCCAGATCTGTGAAGAAGGTCATTGGTAGTTTGATGGGGATAGCATTGAATCTATAGATTACTTTGGGCAGTATGGCCATTTTCATGATATTGATTCTTCCTAACCATGAGCATGGAATGTTTCTCCATTTGTTTGTGTCCTCTTATTTCCTTGAGCAGTGGTTTGTAGTTCTCCTTGAAGAGGGCCTTTACATCCTTTGTTAGTTGTATTCCTAGTATTTTATTATCTTTGTAGCAATTGTGAATGGGAGTTTGCTCATGATTTGGCTCTCTTTAAGTCTGTTATTGGTGTATAGAATGCTTGTGATTTCTGCCCATTGATTTTGTATCCTGAGACTTTGCTGAAGTTGCTTATCAGTTTAAGGAGATTTTGGGCTGAGATGATGGGTTCTTCTAAATATACAATCATGTTGTCTGCAAATAGAGACAATTTGACTTCCTCCTTTCCTAATTGAATACCCTTTGTTTTTTTTTCTTGCCTGATTGCTCTGGCTAGAACTTCCAAATAGTATACTGAATAAGAGTGGTGACAGAGGACATCCTTGTCTAGTGCCGGATTTCAGAGGGAATGCTTCCAGTTTTTGCCCATTCAGTATGATATTGGCTGTAAGTTTGTCATAAATAGCTTTTACTATTTTTTTTTCTTTTTTTTGTTGAGTCCCTGCCGAGTTTTGGTATTAGAATGATGTTGATCTCATAATATGATTTGGGGAGGATTCTGTCTTTTTTGATTGTTTGGAATAGTTTCAGAAGGAATGGTACCAGCTCCTCTTTGTACATCTGGTAGAATTCAGCTGTGAACCTGTCTGGACCTGGACTTTTTTTGGTTGGTAGGCTATTAATTGCTGCCTCAACTTCAGCCCTTGTTATTGGTCAGTTCAAGGTTTCAACTTCTTCCTGATTTAGGCTTGGGAGGGTGCAAGTGTCCAGGAATTTATCCATTTCTTCCAGGTGTACTGGTTTATGTGCATAGAGTTGTTTGTAATAATCTCTGATTATAATTTGTATTTCTGTGGAGTCAGTGCTGATATCCCCTTTATCATTTTTTATTGCATCTGATTCTTCTCCCTTTTCTTTTTTATTAATCTGGATAGCAGTCTATTTTGTTGATCTTTTCCAAAAATCAGTTCCTGGATTTATGGATTTTTTGAAGGATTTTTTGTGTCTCTAGCTCCTTCGGTTCTGCTCTGATCTTAGTTATTTCTTGTCTTCTGCTAGCTTTTGAGTTTTTTAAATCTTGTTCCTCTAGCTCTTTCAATTTTGATGTAAGGTGTCTATTTTAGATCTTTCCTTGCTTCTCTGGTGGGCATTCATTGCTCTAAATTTCCCTCTAGACACTGCTTTAAATGTGTCCCAGAGATCCTGGTATCTTGTGTCTTCATTCTCATTGGTTTCAAAGATCATCTTTATTTCTGCCTTCATTTCAGTGTTTATCCAGTTGACATTCAGGAGCCAGTTGTTCAGTTTCCAAGAGAAGGTAGTGTGGTTATGAGTTAGTTTCTTAATTCTGTGTTCTAATTTGATTGCACTGTGGTCTGAGAGACTGTTATGATTTCCGTTCTTTGGCATTTGCTGAGGAGTGATTTACTTCCAATTATGGGGTCAATTTTAGAGTAGGTGCCATGTGATGCTGAGAAGAATGTATATTCTGTGGACTTGGGGTGGAGATTTCTGTAGATGTGTATTAGGTCTGCTTGGTCCAGATCTGAGTTCAAGTCCTAGATATCTTTGTTAATATTCTGTATCGTTGATCCATCTAATATTGACAGTGGGATGTTAAAGTCTCCCACTGTTATTGTGTGGGAGTCTAAGTCTCTTTGTAGGTCATTAAGAACTTGCTTTATGAACCTGGGTGCTCCTACATTGGGTGCATATATATTTAGGATCATTAGCTCTTCTTGATGCATTGATCCTTTTACCATTATGTAATGCCCGTTTTTGTCTCTTTTGATCTTTGCTGGTTTAAAGTCCATTTTATCAGAGACTAGGATTGCAATTCCTGCTTTTTTTTGCTCTCCATTTGCTTGATAAATCTTCCTCCATCCCTTTATTTTGAGCCTATGTGTGTCCTTGCACATGAGATGGGTTTCCTGAATACTAGCACACCGATTGGTTTTGACTTTTTATCCAATTTGCCTGTCTGTGTCTTTTGATTGGGGCATATAGTCCATTTACATTTAAGGTTAATATTGCTATGTGTGAATTTGAACCCTGCCATTTTGATGCTAGCTGGTTGTTTTGCTCATTAGTTGACACATTTTCTTTATTGTGTCGATGGTCTTTACCATTTGGTACATTTTTGGAGTGGCTGGTACTGGTTGTTCCTTTCCTTGTTTAGTGCTTCTTTCAGGAGCTCTTATAAGGCAGGCCTGATGGTGATGAAATCTCTCAGCAATTGCTTGTCCATAAAGGATTTTCTTTCTCCTTCACTTATGAAGCTTAGTTTGGCTGGATGTGAAATTCTAGGTTGAAGGCTCTTTTCTTTAAGGATGTTGAATATTTGTCCGCACTCTCTTCTGGTTTGTAGAGTTTCTGCTGAGAGATCTGCTGTGAATCTGATGGACTTCCCTTTGTGGGTAACCTGACCTTTCTCTCTGGCTGCCCTTAGCATTTTTCCCTTCATTTCAATCCTGGTGAATCTGACGATTATGTGCCTTGGGGTTGCTCCTCTTGAGGAATATCTTTGTGGTTTTCTCTGTATTTCCTGGACTTGAATGTTGGCCTGCCTTGCTAGGTTGGGGAAGTTCTCCTGTATAATATCCTGAAGAGTGTTTTCCAGCTTGGATTCATTCTCTCCATCATTTTCAGGTACACCTATCAAACGTAGATTAGGTCTTTTCACATAATTCCATATTTCTTGGAGGCTTTGTTCATTTCTTTTCACTCTGTTTTCTCTATTCTTGCCTTCTTGTTTTATTTCATTGAGTCGATCTTCAATCTCTGATATCCTTTCTTCTGCTTGGTCAATTTGGCTATTGAAACTTGTATATGCTTGGCGAAGTTCTCATGCGGTGTTTTTCAGCTCCATCAAGTCGTTTATATTCTTCTCTAAGCTGCTTATCCTAGTTAGCATCTCATCTAACCTTTGTTCTAGGTTCTTAGGGTTCTTTGCATTGGGTTAGAACATGTTCTTTAAGCTCTGAGAAGTTTGTTATTACCCACCTTCTGAAGCCTGTTTCTGTCAATTCATCTGATTCATTCTCCATCCATCTTTGATCCCTAGCTAGTGAGGAGTTGTGATCCCTTTGAGGAGGAGAAGCATTCCGGTTTTTGGTGTTTTCCTCCTTTTTGGGCTGGTTTCTTCCCATCTTAGTGGTTTTATCTACCTGTGGTCTTTGTAGTTGGTGACTTTCGGATGGGGTCTCTGAGTGGATGTCATTTTTGTTGATGTTGAAGCTATTTCTTTCTGCTTCTTAGTTTTCCTTCTAACAGTCAGGCCCCTCTGCTGCAGAACCTCTGGAGGTCCACTCCAGATCCTGCTCACCTTGGGATCACCTGCGGGGGCTGCAGAACAGCAAGGGTTGCTGCAGGTTTCTTCCTCTGCTATCCTTGTCCCAGAAAGGTACCCACCAGATGTCGGCCTGATCTCCCCTTTATGAGGTGTCTCTTTGGGTATATGGGTGTTGGGGAGCTGCTTGAGAAGACAATCAGTCCCTTATAGGAGCTCAAGTGCTGTGCTGGGAGCTCAGCTGTTCCATGCAGAGCTGCTGGGCCGGTACCTTTAAGTTTGCTGCAGCTGAACTCATAACTGCCTCTTTTCCAGGTGCTCTGTCCTAGGAAGGTAGGCTTTATTTATAAGTCCCTGCT
Source organism: Plecturocebus donacophilus (assembly GCA_004027715.1). NCBI lineage: Eukaryota > Metazoa > Chordata > Mammalia > Primates > Pitheciidae > Plecturocebus > Plecturocebus donacophilus. The sequence continues at coordinate 52,816 of PVKP010006761.1, read as the reverse complement.
GTGCTGCTGCCTTGTCTTTATAGGTACCCTGCCCTACCGGAGTAGTCTAGTCACAGTCTGCCAGCAGAGGCGTTGCTGAGCTGCTGCAGGCTCTGCCCAGCTGCTTTGTGAACTGCCTCAGTTGTGGCAGACTGCCTCGGTAGTGGGGGGCACCGTTCCCCTACTGAGCTGGACGATCCTGGGTTCAGCTGTGCTTGTTGTGAAACTCAGTCCAGAGCTTTTCAGATTGCTTGTTTTGTGGGGGTGGTACCCACCCAGTATTAACACCACTTACAAGCTATGTTCCTCTCATACTAACTATGCCTCCTTGAGCATGTTACATAATCTTTTGTGATTCAGTTTCCTCCACTGTAAAATAGAGATAATCAGAGTCCCCCACTCACTGGATTGTTGTAAAGATTAAGAGTCTCATGCTATACAGACTGAGCTAGCTGAGTCCTCCTGACTGTTGAAAAGATTAAATGAGTCAACATTCCCTAACTTCTGGATTAGAATAATGTCTGGTACCTAGTAAGCACCCAATAAATGTTAGCGATTATTATTATTACTACTACTACTACCTGTATGAATACTACCAGCAATACCAATTTATTAATGACTGGATTATGTCTAAACCTCACAAGAATCTTACCTTCTTATTTTACCTAAAAGGGAATTAAGCTCATTGAGATAGGTAAACAGCCCAATGGCACACATCTGTAAGTGAGAGAGCCTCAAATCTAATTCAGTTTTACCTGAGTATAAAAATCATGGCTTCTCTTCCATGCCTTTACTGTAGAAGCCTCTACATGAACTATAAACCTAATATTCCTGTTTTTAACATAATACTTAAGCAATAACACGCATTCACCTAGAAGGTTTTAAAATGTAACAATATACAAAAAAATTAAAATCACTCATATTGCCACTGAGAGTTTACTACTGCCAGCACTGTTTCCTTAAAGTCTTCTCTCTACAAATACCCACATGTGAACAAATATGTCTAGTAGTATTAAGATCACACTATTTACAACTTTATATCCAGCTTTTCTTACTCAACAATGTACCAAGAACATTTTTGGGTGCCCATTTTTCACCATTATAAGCAATGCAACAATGAACAACTGTATAAATATTCATTTCTCTCACCCTTTATTTCCTTAGAATATATTTCTAGAAGTAGAATTTCCCAGTGCCATGAGAATTTGTGATGCTATTTATAGTGCCACTTTGCAGAAGGTGGTGGATCTTTACTCTCAGTGCATATATAATGATTTTTAATGCATTCATTTTTTTCTCAGAGTGTATTCATTTGAAAACATAGATGGGAAATACTGGTAGTTTTCCTGATCAGTTAGAAACACCCAAACAATGAAAAATGAGAAAGTTGCACAAATAGTCTTTTTTAAAATCAACAAAACTATTGCCTGAGGAATTGAAGTTTAAAAAGAAGCACATAAGTAACAATAAGGATAATCCTAAAAAACCAATTCTGCTACTGCCTGGGTGATTTTACTTCTCTCTGCTTCCTCATCTGGATTGGAATATTCCTAAAGTCCCCTCCAGAACTATTTTCCCTGCTTGTACTAGAGTGTGTATATCATCTGTGTTTGTACATAGACATTAATCAGAACTTGTGATCATGGTTTTAGACATCATCAAGCCGAGGTCAGCACCTTTCAGCTTCCTGAGCAATGCAAAATACAACTTTAATAAGACCAGGAAACACCAATTCATCCTGAATGTCGCCCTCAATCATCAAAGTATAATTAGGACCAACGATCAGCACCTCATGACTACTGCATTACAAAATCTGGATGAAGCAGGTATATTAAAATAGCACTAGACATTTCTGTCACTTTCTCCTCCTTTCATTTACTTATTTATTTCAATCTTTCTGCTTGCAAAAAACACACCTCTTCAGAGTCCTGGGTTTCACAATTATTCTAGAGTAGCTTGAAGCACAGTGACCCTGTAAAAATCCCACGCCAGGATAGAAGTTCCAACTAAATGTGGAAGTTCCACAAGGGAGAAGTTTCCTGTCTTTGAGAGCACAGAGTCATGCACAGAGCTTGCTAATGTACTCTGCCTCCTTGGTTCTTTCAGACATTCTTACCCCCAATTTTAAAACTGAGGAAACTGACTGTCAGACATATTAAATGACTTTCTTAGATTTACCCAGAAGCCAATAAAGAACAATTGCTCTCCATTAAAAAGTCTATTGATCCACCTCACAAGTAACACCCAACTAGAAAGGTCTTTATTATCTCTGATAACATATTCGTGAGGCAAAACCACCAATAAGCTACAAATATGGCCTAAAGGATGAAGTTTAGTGTCCAAAACCTTTTATCACACATATGCAATTTTCATGGCAGACATGTTTTATTTTCAGGACATGTCAACAGTTACATATTTTCGAAGGTCCAGAGAGGCAACTTTGCAATAAAAAAGCAAGACTTTTTCTGATTGGATGCACTTTAGCTAATATGCTTTCAACTCTACATTTACAAATTATTTTGTGTTCTATTTTCCTACTCAATATTATTCTCACAATTTTCCCATGTTGACATCATATATATATTTGCCGTTTTTAATGGCACTAGACAATTCATTGATGTTGCTATGTTGGTCCCTTGGGTTTACTCTAAATAGCTTGGTTGCAAACATCTTTGTATATATTATTGTTTTTTCTCCTATCTGGTGATTTCAAAAGCATATCCCAAAGTGGAATGCCTAGATTAATGGGCATAGATAATTTGACAGTTCTTATTAAACTTTATTCTCTTAGTAAAAACTGAACTACTTTTCAATATCACTAGCAATATATGAGTGTGTCATATGTTCCTAAACTCCTCCATGTTAGATCAGGGTTTAGGAACATATGATACATGTTAGGTCACTGTAAACTCATGATCTAAAAAATTACAAGGTCTTGGCCGGGCGCAGTGGCTCACACCTGTAATCCCAGCACTTTGGGAGGCCGAGATGGGTGGATCACAAGGTCAGGAGTTCAAGACCAGCCTGGCCAAGATGTTGAAACCCCGTCTCTACTAAAAATACAAAAATTAGTGGGGCGTGATGGCATACACTTGTAATCCCAGCTATTCAGGAGGCTGAGGCAAGAGAATCGCTTGAACGTGGGAGGCAGAGGTTGCAGTGAGCCGAGATCGCGCCATTGCACTCTAGCCTGGGTGACAGAGACTCTGTCTCAAAAAAAAAAAAAAAAAAGAAATTACAAGGTCTTATCCCACTCATGAAATTATAAGAGATTCAACACTTATTCAGCCCCCAAGAATTCATTCAATGTAGAAAATTCTAAGAACATTAACCAGGTATTTACCTGCCCGGTGAGTGTGGTGGACATTGTGAAGGATACAAAGATGTATAGAATTCCATTCCTGACTTCTAGGTATTTACACCATAAGTAGGGGCCTAATACACATACACACACACACACATACACACACACACACACAATCTACATCAACACTTGATTTTATACAAATACAATGAATTTACTTCCTTTTGGTTCTTCTCTTCACCAGTGAAATTTGACATGGATGCTTATATATCATCAAAGGATGATGACAAAGATTATGTGACTCTAAGAATCTCAAAAACTCGATTGTACGTGAGTGCCCAAGATGAAAACCAACCGGTGTTGCTGAAGGTCAGTTTCCCTTTGTCTCCACCTTACCCTCATTTACAACTCATATGTTTGTAAATAAGCCCAGTAGGCAGATACCCCTAACAAGGTGACACCATCCTCTTTCCTTCCTACCACAGCCCCCACCTGTCCACCCCACTCCCATTGACTCCAGAGGCATGCCTAGGCAGGATCTGTAAGAAAATATAATAGAGGTGGCAAAAGTAAATAAGAGATAAATTACCTTCTTCTTTTTCATTTCCTTGCCTGACCCTGTTCACCTCCCATCCCAGGACATCCATTTATTCCATTGATCTTTACTGACATCTATTATCTGACCTACATGATATTAGACATTAGGACAATGTGGCCTGCCTCCAAGAACTCAAATAAGCCAACTGAGATCGGAGAGAATTAATCACCTGCCAATGGGCACAAAGCAAAAGGCTGGGAGCCAAGTCCCAAAATGGGCCTTGCTGCTTCCAGTGCCCCTCTCTCTGCATTGATGCCAGCATAATTCCTCATCCCAGCCCTATCTCTACTACCACTTTGCCCCTCAAACACAAACACACACACACACACACACACACATACAAACTATAACCTTAGATGTTTTCTCTACTCATAAGTAGGTGACTCAATTTGTAAGTGTGTAATCTACAAATTACACACTTGCTTTTCTACAAATTACATCTGTGCTTTTCTACCTGAATCAAGTGATGTCCACAGAGTAAGGTAGTAGCTTATTCATATCAATGAATAAAGACTAGCATTATTCATTGATAGCCTTTTATTTTTCAGGCATAGTGCCGACAGCTATATAGACAGTGGTGCATCAAAATCCCTGATCTCATAGAACTTGGTCTTCTAGAGGATGTGGAAAAGAGATAACCCAAACAACTAACAAAAGAGCAAGA